>SJXQ01002043.1:29807-76479 GCA_006408695.1 Aepyceros melampus | reverse complement strand
ATCTCAGATATGCAGATGACACCACCCTTATGGCAGAAAGTGAGGAGGAGCTAAAAAGCCTCTTGTTGAAAGTGAAAGAGGAGAGTGGAAAAGTTGGCTTAAAGCTCAACATTCAGAAAACGAAGATCATGGCATCTGGCCCCATCACTTCATGGGAAATAGATGGGGAAACAGTAGAAACAGTGTCAGACTTTGTTTTTTTGGGCTCCAAAATCACTGCAGATGGTGACTGCAGCCATGAAATTAAAAGGCGCTTACTCCTTGGAAGAAAAGTTATGACCAACCTAGATAGTATATTCAAAAGCAGAGACATTACTTTGCCGACTAAGGTCCGTCTAGTCAAGGCTATGGTTTTTCCTGTGGTCATGTATGGATGTGAGATTTGGACTATAAGGAAAGCTGAGCACTGAAGGATTGATGCTTTAGAACTGTGGTGTTGGAGAAGACTCTTGAGAGTCCCTTGGACTGCAAGGAGATCCAACCAGTCCATTCTGAAGGAGATCAACCCTGGGATTTCTTTGGAAGGAATGATGCTAAAACTGAAGCTCCAGTACTTTGGGCACCTCATGCGAAGAGTTGACTCATTGGAAAAGACCCTGATGCTGGGAGGGATTGGGGGCAGGAGGAGAAGTGGACGACCGAGGATGAGATGGCTGGATGGCATCACAGACTCAATGGATGTGAGTCTGAGTGAACTCCGGGAGTTGGTGATGGACAGGGAGGCCTGGCGTGCTGCAATTCATGGGGTCGCAAAGAGTCGGACACGACTGCGCGACTGAACTGAACTCTGTGGCTCAGCTGGTAAAGAATCCGCATGCAATGTGGGAGATCTGGGTTCGATCCCTGGGTTGGGAAGATACCTTGGAGTAGCAAAAGGCTACCCACATCAGTATTTTGGCCTGGAGAATTCCATCAACTATACAGTCTATGGGGTGGCAAAGAGTCGGACACAACTGAGCGACTTTCACTTTCACTTTCTTCTCTCCTGAGTAAGGATTTAACAGGATTAAGGGAGAGTGCCTCCAGATGACTCATGCAGTTATGCTCTGGGGAGCCAGGGCCACAGACTCTCTGCCCCAGAGGTTTATTTCCAAGGCCTTCACCTTTTCCCTGGGTATTCCAAGGGTGAGCTATATTGCAGTTGGGTATATCTTTGTATCTACAGGATATCCCAGGGGCAGCTGAGTATCGATGACATAAAGATGCAGTTGAAGGTTAAGCGAATAGGGTGGGCAGCATGATGGTGACTAGAGCAGAACTCAGCAGATTCTGAAAAAGATATATTTGAACCCGACCTTATAGGTAATTAAGAAGATATTATCAAAGAAGGAGACTAGAACATGTCTCAGTAGCTGTGTTAGCTTGATTTAAAATCCTCAGAGATTTCATATATGGTGTATTGGCCTGCATGTGTAATTGTGCTCCTAGAGCTGTAAACGCTGGGGACAGGCCTGGCGGCAATAAAGAATGTGCTTAGTAGGGTTTCCAGCAAGAAAACGGTGGTAGTTTAGTTCTCAGGACTCCCATGTTTCTCCATGGAAAATAAACAAGAGCAACAAGAGACAGTACAAAAAATAGCCGCAAATTCTAATTTTCACTGAAACTAGACAACAGAAAAACATTTGTAATCTTCCCAGAGGCAGGTTGCTCTGGAGAACACTGAGCCCGGATGGTGAGAAGGAGTGGGCAGGCTGAGGGGCTGAGTGGATACAGACCTTAGAGGTATGCAGAAAGCTACACTGCTAAAAGGGAAGCGCCAACCTGAGCAGGAGCTGCTGGGAGCCAGACGGAGGCCTTACGGGAACCAAATGGTGGGAGAGACAAAATGAGAGGTGAAGAAAGTGACTGGTGGGGCCCAAGGTAGATCTTGGAATCTACCAAAAAAAAATAGTAAATAAATAAGTGAGCCAATAAAAGTACCCTGAAAGTGTGGAGAGGTGCAGCAGCTGGTGAAGGAAAACAGGCAAAGGTAAGGTGAGTAAATCCTTCTGAATTAAATTAGGTTCTAGAAGAAAGATAGCACATTTTAAGGAAAACACAGTATTTATTTCTGTAATAACAAACGTGCTGTGTCTATAATGTTTTGAAGGATACATTGCCCCTACTCACTCTTCCAAATAACTCTGGCTTTTATTAATAACAAGTCCAGAAAAATTCAACTCATTGATCATGAGTATCAAGAAAAGAATAAGTGCAGCACGCATACAAAGACACTACAAGAAAAAATACTACTAAACATAAGCAAAACTGTTCTACAAATGAAGAAATTTCAGTGGAAAACTACCTGCAAGGCAGATAAAAATTATAACCTAACATTAAAACAATACTGAAGCAATTCGTCTTGTAAAAGAAAACCACAAAACAGAAATGTAAGAAATTATGGAAGTGTTGCTTAGGCCAAAGCTGTCAAAAATAGGAGAAAGTAAACCAGTTACTGGCAGAACTCAGGCAGAAAATGGATAAAATCAAATTATTTCAGAAATGAAGGTTAATTATTAGCACTTAGGAGAATAGACACTACAGAAAGTAAAAGACAGGATAGAAACTCGAAAAGCAAATGAAGCAAAACAAAAATGAAGAAAGAATTTTTTTTTTAATCAGAGAACAAAGACAACTATAGAAGACAAAGAAGACTCAGTTTGTGCATTGGTATATTTCCCTCCAAAGAAAACCATACAATAAAACAAAAAAAAATTAAATATAATTTAAGAAACCTTTCCTGAAATGGAAGAAGACTTGTGTCAACATGATAAAAGACATCAGGAAAACTGACTCCAAATGATCAAAAAATGACACTTATTCTTGTTAAGTAGGGTGTATAATCTTAGTATCCAAGGTGATTTTCGGCTAATAAACATAACAGAAAAAGAACAAAATTTATAATGTTAAAGAGGACAGTGAAATTTTGATGACATATGCTTAAAAATGGCAGCACCTATAATAAAGTAGAGGTTTCCTTTGTGGCTCAGTGGTGAAGAATCACCCTTCAATGCAGGAGATACTGGTTCAATCCTTGGTTGGGGAAGATTCCCTGGAGAAGGAAATGCAACACACTCCAATATTCCTGCTTGGGAAATCCCATGGACAGAGGAGGTTACAGTCCAAGGGGTGGCAGAAGAGTCAGACATGACTTAGCAACTAAAACAGCAAAGCAAATAACAAAGGAGACTTTGCAGAAATTCATGGAGAAACAGAAAGATACAAATTGTCAGAAGCTTCCATTTACCATTTTTGGTCCAAAACAGATCAAGTGAACTAAAAATAAGTAAGGAGAGAGAGGACCCAAACAACATAATAAACAAAGTAGAAAATTTTTGTTTATGTAACTGAGAATTTTAGGTTATTACCAGAGCATAATCATTTTATGGGGTTTCCCTGCTGGCTCAGGGTAAAGAATCCACCTGCAATGCAGTAGTCACAGGAGATGCGGGTTCAATCCATAGGTCACGAAGATCCCCTGAAAAAGAAAGGGCAACCCACTCCAGTAATCTTGCCTGGAGAATCCTATGGAGAGAGGAGCCTGGCAGGCTACAGTCCATAGGGTCAAAAAAAGTCTGACATGATTGAAGCAACTGAACACGCATGCACGCAGTCATTCTACCCTTACTAAAACTTTTCTCTGACATCATTACAGACTCCCATCATTGTTAATGGGGAGACCATAGAACCACTTCCATCAAAGTCAAGAATGTAACATGCCTCTCAACCATTCCCTCTAACACATCTATCAGTTAATACATGAGATGTACTCACTAGCAAAATTTAAAAGTTAGCTATTGATTTAGTTATAAACATATATATATGGTCCCATCACTTCATGGGAAACAGATGGGGAAACAGTGGAAACAGTATCAGACTTTATTTTGGGGGGCTCCAAAATCACTGCAGATGGTGACTGCAGCCATGAAATTAAAAGACGCTTACTCCTTGGAAGGAAAGTTATGACCAACCTTGATAGCATATTCAAAAGCAGAGACATTACTTTGCCGACTAAGGTCCGTCTAGTCCAGGCTATGGTTTTTCCTGTGGTCATGTATGGATGTGAGAGTTGGACTGTGAAGAAGGCTGAGTGCCGAAGAATTGATGCTTTTGAACTGTGGTGTTGGAGAAGACTCTTGAGAGTCCCTTGGACTGCAAGGAGACCCAACCAGTCCATTCTGAAGGAGATCAGCCATGGGTGTTCTTTGGAAGGAATGATGCTAAAGCTGAAACTCCAGTACTTTGGCCATCTCATGTGAAGAGTTGACTCATTGGGAAAGATTCTGAGGCTGGGAGGGATTGGGGACAGGAGGAGAAGAGGACGACAGAGGATGAGATGGCTGGATGGTGTTACCAACTCAATGGACGTGAGTCTGAGTGAACTCCTGGAGCTGGCGATGAACAGGGAGGCCTGGTGTGCTGTGATTCATGGGGTCGCAAAGATTCGGACATGATTGAGTGACTGAACTGAACTGAACTGATATATAGACAACAACAGGGTAGAAAATATTTTAAAACATTAAAGCTTCATTAATAATAGAAAAGACATAAAATATCTATGAAAAATGTAACTAGAAAATGTAGACAATCTATATGAGGAAAACTGTAAAACTCACTTGATAAACACACAATGTAAACTTTTAAGTTTAAACCTCATGAATCCATTGCCAACTTGCCATGTATTTATAGCGGTTAATTTTGTGTTTCAATTGACTGGACCACAGGGTCCACACATTATTCTGGGTGTGTCTATAAGAGTGTTTCTGGATGAGTAAACATCTGAATACTAATAGGTATACCTTTCCTTTTCTCCTTTGTCTTTATGTCTCTTCTTTTCTTAGTCATTTGTAAGGCCTCCTCAGACAACAATTTTACCTTTTTGCATTTCTTTTTTGAGAATATCTTGATCACTGCCTCCTGTACAATGTCATGCACCTCCATCCATAGTTCTCCAGGCACTCTGTCTATCATCTAATCCCTTGAATCTATTTGTCACTTGCACTGTATAATTGTAAGGGATTTGATTTAGGTCATACCTGAATGGTCTAGTGGTTTTCCCACTTTCTTCAATTTAAGTCTGAATTTCACAATAAGGAGTTCATGATCTGAGCCACAGTCAGCTCCCAGTGTTGTTTTTGCTGACGCTATAGAGCTTTTCCATCTTCAGCTGCAAAGAATATAACCAATCTATAATCAATCTGATTTTGGTATTGACCATCTGGTGATGTCCCTGTGTAAAGTCACTTCTTATTTTTTGGAGGAGGGTATTTGTTACAGCTAGTGCAGTCTCTTGGCAAAACTCTGTTAGCCTTCGCACTGCCTCATTTTGTACTCCAAGGCCAAACTTGCCTGTTGCTCTGTCTCTTCACTTCCTACTTTTGCATTCCAGTCCCCTATGATGAAAAGGACATGGTTTTTTTTGGCATTAGTTCTAGAAGGCCTTGTAGGTCATCACAAAATTGTTCAACTTCAGCTTCTTTGGCATTAGTGTTTAGGGCGTAGACTTGGATTACTGTGACACTGAATGGTTTGCCTTGGAAATAGACGAAGATCATCCTGTCGTTTTTGAAGCTGCATCCAAGTACTGCATTTTAGAATCTTTTGTTGACTTTTCAGAGTCCCTTGGACAGCAAGAAGATCAAACCAGTCAATCCTAAAGGAAATCAGTCCTGAATATTCATTGGAAAAACTGATGCTGAAGCTGAAGCTCCAATACTTTAGCCACCTGATGAGAAGAACTGACTCATTGGAAAAGTCCCTGATGCTGGGAAAGATAGAGGGAGGGAGCAGAAAGGGATGACAGAGGATGAGATGGTTGGATGGCAACACCAACTCAATGGACATAGTTTGAGCAAGCTCCAGGAGTTGGTGATGGACAGGGAACCCTGGCATGCTGAACTCCACTGAGTCACAAGGAGTCAGACATGACTGAGAAACTGCCTTTGTACTCAGACTGAAACATTGCTCCTCGTAGTCTCAAGCCTACATCTTTTGAACTGGAACTTACACTATCAGCTCTCCTGGTTATCAGGCCTTGGGACTTGGACTAAAACTACACGTCAGCACTTTTGGGTCTCCAGGTCACCAACTGTTGATTTTGGGACTTCTTATCCTCTATAATCACATGAGACAATTTCTCATAATAAATTTCTTCACATATATATTTCTTCATATATATATATTTGTCATTGGATACATAGTGTATGTCTGCTCAGTCGTGTCCAACTCTTTGTGACCCCATGGACTGTGGCCCACTAGGCTCCTCTGTCCATAGAATTTTTCAGGCAAGAATACTGGAGTGGGTTACCATTTCCTTCTCTAGGGGATCTTTCTGACCCAGGGATCGAACCCACATCTTCTGTAGCTCCTGCATTGGCATGCAAGTTCTTTACCACTAAGCCACTGGGGAAAATCTTCATATATATATATATCCTATTTATATATAGGATATATATATATATCCTATTTATAAATAGGATATATATATATATCCTATTTCCTTGAAAAACTAATAAAATAGTCAAAAAAAATAAAGTGCTAAAAATAACCTTTTAGCACAAAGTTTATCAGGATATTATTTCTCCTGAGGGTGTATTTGTAAATGTCAAACTCTAGGTATTTATGGTTTCAAAAACTTTCTATTTTACTGTTATGCAAAAGGTCAGTAAGTAGAGACATTAATGTGCATAAGTAGACTAGAGTGGATAACAGCTTCTTAGTCCCAGGAATGCTACTGTTTCTTGAAGTGTTGCTGAATTTGGAGTGAAACTTTATTCCAAAATGGTATTATCTTCTACTCTTCATTCTTTGATCCTACATGTCAGCTTAGGAAATCTATCTTCAATCAATTAAAAAAACACATGCTGTAAGTCACTTCAGTCGTGTCCAACTCTGTGTGACCCCATAGACGGCAGCCCACCAGGCTACCCTGTCCCTGGGATTATCTAGGCAAGAACACTGGAGTGGGTTGCCATTTCCTTCTCCCAAAAAAAACCCATATATGACTGCAAATATCAAGTGATTCACCAAATAATTACTTAATGTTACTAGATAACAAGCACTGTAATAGGGACTAGATATATTTTGGTCAATTATGCCTAGTCTTCTATAGAATCTAATAGAAGAAATAGAAACAAAGAGCAACAAAATAAATAAATAAACATATAATCACAGATTAGGGGAACAAGGCAGATCCTCAGATAAAGAATGGATGGAAGACTGATAAAGATACAACCACCAAGATGTCTCTGAAAAGATGATATTAAGCCAAAAGCTAGAGATACATTAGAACATTAAAACATCAGAGTAAGTGTAGTTTTAAGTAGAAGAAACACCACGTGATGGGTTGAAATAAGAAAGAAACTAACTTGCTTGAGAAAATGTCAAGAGTTAGTGAATCTAGACTATGGAGGCTGAGGGAATACTATGTAAAATAAGTTTGGGGATCTGAGTAAGAGGTTGACTGGCAGAGAAGCCACATTCATGTGCCTGGACTTAAGACAAAGTGCAAAGAGAAATTTAAAATTTTCAGAGACTGTCATGCTAGATTTATGTTTCAAGAAAGACTATTTCTGTGCCTGTGTATAGAATCACTTAGGAATGGGAATGGCTGTGTGTCATGTGTATAGAGGTATTATAGTAATTGGGTTTAAAATCTTGATAACTTGGACTAGAGTGTGGCAGTGACAATAGAGAGAAGTCAATCACCTTGATATACATTTAGGAGAAACAGATGATTGGACTTAGTGATTAGCTAGATGAAGAGGAAGAGAGACAGGGAGGAATTATGAGTATCTCCCAGGTTTCATAAGAAACTGGGTAGATGGTGGTACCAAAGGAAAGGAAGTTGGAAGAAGGTTTTTAGAGGAAAATAAAAACTGTGTCTTGGTCTATTTGTGTGAAATGATCCTGAAGTATCTATGACAGAGTGGAAAACAAAGGTATATAAGTTAAAAGGTGAGAGGGAAGGTTAAGACTAGAAGTACATATGTAGTAATTGTTGACCTGAAAATGATGTTTTAAGACACAAGGATGGAGAAGGTCATTTTATGGAAATATGAGACTTAGGGCTTAGATTAGAATATGGAGGAAATTTAATACTTAGAGATATGATAGTCAAAGGAGATGCAAAGGAGACCTAGGAGGAACATGTAGAGAAGCAGGGGGAAACTGGGAAAATATGAAAACTTAAAAGCCAAAAACAGAATTTTGGGAGAAGAATGGTCAATTATTTAATATTCTAATGTTGATTTTGCAATACAGAGGTTGTTAGTGACCAACGAGATTGTGAGAGTGAATGTCAGTTTCAAGTAAATTACAAAGTAGAAGAATGTTATGGTAGCTAGAAGGAGATGTGGATCGATACAGAGCTTTTTAATTTTAGTTTTTAGGATAATAATACTTGATTAGGTGCCTATACTGGTGGGAATAATTCAGTAGAGGAATGACAAAAGCATTGAAATTCCTGAGAATGTGAGAAGAATGGGATCCCAAGCATGGTTGAAAGACAGGCCTTTGATTAAAAGGGGACACACTCAATTAAAAGAGAGACAGAGACAATAGGAATCATGGACAGAGGAATTCAGATTTTGTGGTAGAAAGCTCCTATTAGTCTCAACAAAATGCTAGGTGAGCTGAAAGAGAGTAGGAGGTAGTACCCTCAAGCACTAGATGCTAATTGAGAAGTCTTCAAAGAGATGTAGGTGGGCACACGGGAGGAGAAATGAGTAGAGGGAAGAGGGCAGACAGAAGAGTGTTCCCAATGAAGAACAGTCTGTTGACCAAATGACCAAGTCACAGAACAAGGTAACAGCCTGGTGCATTCTACTGAATATATTCAATAGATTAGTGTACCTGGAGCAAAGGATAAAAGCCTAAGATGGAGGGCCTTGGATGAAATGAAATGCTTATAGTTTGAACAGTGTTCAGTAGGTAACATGGAGCCACTGAAAGCTATAAACAGTCAAAAGAAGAATGTTACTCAGACCAGGATGCCGATAATGTATTTGAGAGATGTGAAACCAGTGACAAAGAGATTACTGCAGTGGCCCAGGTGAGAGAGGTTGATATCCTGAGCTAAGGCATTAACAGCAGGAATAGAGGGGAAAACATGGATTAGAAAGATATTAGACAGTTTTATTTGACAGGGCCTCATTATCAAATAGTGATGATTATATAGGGAGATAGTGGGAGGAGGTGAAAATTAAGGGCATAATCCTGGTGAGCAGCTACAGTTAAAGTGCAGTAGAGAAGAAACAGCTAGGGATGTGGAAGACACGATAAAAATAGAGTTGTCACAGAGTCAAAGTAAGTGAGAATTTTAAGGAAGAATGATTATATCGAAGGAACACACACACACACACAAACATAGGACCATAGGACATGAAACAGAAAACTATACATTGGAACCATTGCTTGCAACATGAGAACAAATGATGAGAAGTTTTTAAATACTGTGCAAAGAAAGAAACTCTGCAGTTGGTAATACGGAATTCTAAAGAGTAAATGAGATCAGCCCTGGGGTTTCTTTGGAAGGAATGATGCTAAAGCTGAAGCTCCAGTACTTTGGCCACCTGACGGGAAGAGTTGACTCATTGGAAAAGCCTCTGATGCTGGGAGGGATTGGGGGCAGGAGGAGAAGGGGACGACAGAGGATGAGATGGCTGGATGGCATCACTGACTTGATGGACCTGAGTCTGAGTGAACTCTGGGAGTTGGTGATGGACAGGGAGGCCTGGCGTGCTGTGATTCATGGGGTTGCAGAGTCGGACACGACTGAAAGACTGAACTGAACTGAGCTGAAAGAGTAAATAAAAATCAGTTTTAAGGGATTCATCATTACAAATTTATTTATCAAATAAAGTGAATATAAATGGCATCTGGAATAGTTTATGTTAGGAAATAGACAATTGTGATAACTTTCTTCAATTCATCACTATCTTCCCAGACTCTATTTTCTTTTCAAGGTCATAAATTCCTCAAACATAATTTCTCCATACCACAGGGATTTTTAGGACCATAACCTTCAAGATTAAGAGGGAAATACTGTATCTAAGAATAGGTTCTGTCATCAGTTAGCCACCAAATTCTCCCTAGGCTTTTGTTTCCTCATCTGTAAAATGAGGTGTTTGTATTCAATGTCCTACAGGGTCTCTTCTATGATGAGATATCCATAAGTTTGTGAATGTGGCTATTATCTCTGAAATATTCCTGTGACTTGTGCTGCTCTCAACAACAAGACTCAACCTGATAGGTCTGCAAACCACAGCCTGTCTGCCCACTGATTGTTTACTTAAAATAAGTTTCCTCTCCCTTTGTGTCCCAGTTTCCATTTTGTGAAAACAGACATGTTTGCAGAATCAAAGCCCAGAACTATAGAAACTGAACAGGCAAGGTGCTGTGCACAAAATTAGCACTCAGTATTTCTTGTATAGATGAATATAAAGAGATAAATATTCAGAAGTTATTAGCTCTAATATACCAGAGACTACTAGAATCCCTTTTATAATACCTGTTACCATCTACCTCTTTTTAAAGATGTCCAGACATGAGAAACTCCTAGTCTTGCAGGGTGCCAATGAGTCCTTATGGCTGACACAGACTGGTGATAGTGTTTCTGGCAATGGAAACAAGTTCCATTTAGCCAGGGCAATGCCAGACAGCAGTGTCAAAGGTACAAATGGCAGGAAGTACCAGCCTGTGAAGCTGAAGTTCAGTAGGGCTGAGGTGCTTTGAGGGACACAAACAGAAAGAAGAGTATTCAAACTGATGCTGCCATAATGTAAAGCTCTATTGGGGATTATCTTGGGAATTCTGTAGGAAAAAAGAAATCCTTATTCTTAATACAACATTAATTCTGCTTCCATTGTGGTTTGCTATTCCTGAAGACCTTGGCTCCTTAGCCATATAGGAGGAACTGTTCATTTTTTTACACAACTCTTTTAGGTTTTTCCAAGAATGACCTAAAAATCACCTTTATAATAATAGCTTTGGTCATAGGTCATGGGATACTGCCCAATATTAACATACCAGACCTTTAATAATCTGAAGTTATCAGTTACATCATGATTTTTTTTTGAATTGTGAAATATTTCAGGCACCAAAATATGCTTTTGAGTATATGAACCCTTACACACTCTCTACTCAGCTTAAGAAACAAACATTACAGATTAAAATAAAAAATTTTGTACCCCTTGCACTGTCATTTTTTCCTCCCCAATATAACGAATGGGCTTCCTTAGTGACTCAGTGGTAAAGAAGGTGCATGCCCATGGGTTTGATCCCTGAGTCAGGAGGATTCCCTAGAGAAGGAAATGGCAGCCCACTCCAGTATTTCTTGCCTGGAGAATGCTATGAACCAAGGAGGCTGGCGGGCTACAGTCCACGGGGTCGCAAGAGTTAGACAGGACTTACTGACCAAACAACAATGACATCATAAATATGAAATTTGCCTGTATTATTCTCAAGTTACTACGCACAGATGATTCCATAAAAGGTATGTTTCACATTTTTAGGAGTTGGGGTTAAAATGCACACACTATTAAATGTAAAATAGGTAACCAACAAAGTGTATAGCACAGAATTATACTCAATATCTCATAATAACCTATAATAGAGAATGTAAATTCAGAATATATTTATATATAAGTATATATATGTATAACATAATCACTTTTTTGTACCCTTGAAACTAAAACAACATTGTAAATCAATTATATTTCAATACAAGTTTTAAAAAATTAAAATAAAAATTCTGATACTTCAGAAAAACATTTTTGTTTTAAATTTTATATGCATGATATTATACGGTACCTCTGATTCTGCAACTTTACTTTTAACAGTTTTCTTTTGACACTCATCCATGTAACTCAAGTGTTTTCTTTTTGGAACTGGGTAGCCCAATGTATAAATGTACAAAATGCATTCATTATTTCCCTAGATACTTAGATTGATGAACTGCTGTCCTTGAAAGTGGAACCTTCAATTGCCTGAATATTCCTGAACCCCAGTGGATGTTTTCGCCATTAGTAATATATCTCATCTGCTGCCTCTAAGAAATGTAAAGATTGTTTAGTGAATAGCCTAGTAAGAGGAAGAAGCAGTTTGATTTTTCCTTACTTTCCCAGGTGGAAGAATTCAGGGGATGTGGTGAAATGTAATTACAACTCCCTTTAAGCTTATTTAAGGGAGCAATGTTTCTCTCTAATTTACACACATAAATTAGAGCAAAGAAGCAAGTACTTCAAAGAAGGAGGGGAAATTTAACTAAATGTTTGGCAGAAATTGTTTGCTCTGCCTCAGGGCTGCTGTGGAAAGGTCAGCTATTGGGACCATTAAGAGCAATAAGCCCAATGCTTTCATCACATTGCAACATGGCATTTCTCATAGATGCCCTATAACAGCCACCCAGCTTTGTGCTTTGTACAACTAACTGTGTAAACATATAGTTTTACACATGTATATACTTGTTTATGTATGCTTGCACATACGTGATTGGAAAAATAGGTATCAAAAAGTAGACAGAAAAAAACTCTAAATGCTGAGAAAGATTGAAGGCAGGAGAAGAAGGGATAAGATGGTTGGATGGCGTTATTGACCCAATGGGCATGAGTTTGGGCAAACTCCAGGAGATAGTGAAGGACAGGAAAAGCTGGTGTGCTGCAGTCCATGGGGTCTCAAAGTGTCAGACATGACTTAGCAAATGAACAACAATTAGCTCTTGGTATTGAAATTATGGGTGGTCTCCTGGGTGGGATAATTCTCTACATGTAGTACTGATTCAACATCCTCTCTGCTAGCATTAAACTGGGCTCTGGAGACACCCTGGCCAGCTAAACACTCATGGACTTGCCCTACTCCAGAATTTTCTAAATGCTGTACTCTAAACATGAATTAATTTTGAAATAAGACAAGTTAACATTTTTTAAGAATCAGATGTGGTATTGGAAGTAAGCTATGAATGGAAAGAGATAATTTGTTTTAATTATAGCTATTTCACTACAAGATAAAATTGCATTATTTAAGATGCTACTAATATGGTTAAGTAAATTCTTTTCCTGAGATCATGGTAGCCATTTAAAAAGAGAAAATGGAGTGTAGGAAGTGCCAAATAGATTTATGTCTGCATCCTCTATTTGGGAATGGGAGTAGGTCGGAGATGGAGGTAAACTGAGCAGAGCTCATGAAATCAGCCGGTTAGACCCCGGAAACCATAGCCTCTCCTGCTTGTACTCTCCATAGGTGGTCACACTATCCAAACTCATGTCTTTCAGGTCTTTTTCACTCTTACCATCATTCTCCTTGCTCTGTTTCCTCTGCCCTCCAAGTTCCATTACAACCACCTTGAACACTGAAACAGGCATAATTCTAATATTATCTGTTGTTTTTACTAAAACTTATTTACATGGAAGTTTCCCTTGCTTGCAGATGCATATTTTTGAGGTTTATTAACGTCCATGATTAGGACTTCTTGAATCCTGAAACCATCTATGGCAACTTCATAGGTACTCAGCCAGCTGAGTCCCCCAGCAGGCAGGCCTAAAGTAACCTGTGACTATGCCCACCAGCCACCCATTTCTTCAGGTGGACAGCCTCCTTCTCATGTTTGCCTTCTCTTTGTTGTCTGAGTGAGTGAAGTGAAGTCGCTCAGTCGTGTCTGACTCTTTGCGACCCGTGGACTGTAGCCCACCAAGTTCTTCCATCCATGGGATTCTCCAGGCAAGAATACTGGAGTGGGTTGCCATTTCCTTCTCCAGGGGATCTTCCTGGCACAGGGATTGAACCCAGGTCTCCCACATTGCAGGCAGATGCTTTAACCTCTGCACCACCAGGGAAGCCCCTTTGTTGTCCACTTCCAACTAAAAAGTAAGCTGTTGGAAAACAGGCCCAGGTTTAGATTTATCCTCCATTTATCTGCAGTGGAAGGCAGAGTTCTGACACAGTTCAGTTTAGCTCAGTCGTTCAGTTGTGTCCGACTCTTTGCAACCCCATGGACTGCAGCACGCCAGGCCTCCTATCACCACTCCCGGAGTTTACTCAAACTCATGTCCGTTGAGTCAGTGATGCCATCCAACCATTTCATCATCTGTCATCCCCTTCTCCTCCTGCCTTCAATCTTTCCCAGCATCAGGTCTTTTCCAAGGAGTCAGTTCTTCACATCAGGTAGTCAAGTATTGGAGTTTCAGCATCAGCATCAGTCCTTCCAGTGAATATTCAGGACTGATTTCTTTTAGGATGGACTGGTTGGATCTCCTTGCGGTCCAAGGGACTCTCAAGAGTCTTTTCCAACACCACAGTTCTAAAGCATCAATCCTTCAGTGCTCAGCTTTCCTTATAGTCCAAATCTCACATCCATACATGACTACTGGAAAAACCATAGCTTTGACTAGACAGACCTTTGTTGGCAAAGTAGTGTCTCTGCTTTCTAATATGCTGTCTATGATGGTCATAACTTTTCTTCCAAGGAGCATCTTTTAATTTCGAGGCTACCACTTGCAGTGATTATAGCCGCTTAATGTTATGTAGTAAGTCAATGGGTGATGGTCTACATAAACATTTCAATGGAAATTCAAGAAATACTGCAAAGGAAATTTAAACACCATATTAAGGTAGAATTCAATGTGTGTGGTTCATTTGTCACCAGGTTACAAAGTGCATGTACTCTTGACTGGTCACTGAAATGAAGCCATGGGCTCAGAGCTGGACTAAAATCTCATTTCCCAACTAAGTGGTGTCACCACTCTATTGAATGATTCTCCATGGCATGGCCTTGTGTTACAATGGAGGTTCCTTCAGCTGCCAAAAGAAGCATGTCACCCTTCAGCAGGGACTTAGACTGGAAAACTCAATGCATAAACCTGCCTTTGTCATTTTAAATCTCACAAAGCAGGCAGTTCAGAGCTGGTTCAAATAGAGTAAACATTGATATCCAAAAGTGTCTTTTCTCTCTCTTCCTCAAGCTTAAGTCTCTTGCAGGATTCAGAAAGAAGCTAAGGCTTTAAAGATTTCTATTATGCTCTCCTGCAGAAATTTCAAATTTAAAATTTCAAAATTGAATTTATAATCTTGCCCTCCCCCTCCAGTGGAGATTCCTGCCAACCTTACTTACATCTTTCTTCAAATTATCTAAATGAGCAACTTTGAGATTATCTTGAATTTTTCCTGATTCTTCACTCCCTGTATTAGTTCACCAGGGCTACCATAACCAAGTCACACAGACTGGGTGGCTTCAACTAGAAATTTATTGTCTCACATTTCTGGAGGCTAGAAGTCACAGACTCAAGTGTTTGCAAAACTGGCTTCTTTTGAAGCCTCTCTCTCCTTGGTTTGTTGATGGTCATCTTCTCCCTGTGTCTTCATACCGTCTTCCCTCTGTATGGATCTGAATCCAAACTTCCTATTCTTATACGGATACCAGTCATATTGGGGTAGGGCTCGTCCTTCCATAACCTCATTTTAATTTAATGATCACTTTAAAGACATATCTCTAAATATAGTCACATTCAGAGGTCCTGGGGGTTAAGACTTCAACTTCAGTGCGACCTAGTGAGGACTGGCATCCAGCTGTACTATTTGTATTACGTTACTTAACACGTATTATGTGTGATCAGAAAGCAGTTACCTAACACTCTGTCAGTTGGGGTTTTCTGTTGTTGTTGTGAGCCACAAAAATTAATGCTAGCTTCTGCTGCTAAGTCACTTCAGTCATGTCCAACTCTGTGTGACCCCATAGACGGCAGCCCACCAGGCTCCCCCGTCCCTGGGATTCTCCAGGCAAGAACACTGGAGTGGGTTGCCATTGCCTTCTCCAATGCATGAAAGTGAAAAGTGAAAAGTGAAGTTGCTCAGTCGTGTCCGACCCTCAGTGACCCCATGGACTACAGCCTTCCAGGCTCCTCCGTCCATGGGATTTTCCAGGCAAGAGTACTGGAGTGGGGTGCCATTGCCTTCTCTGTAATGCCAGCTAATTCAATCAAAAAACAAATTTATTAAAGCTATCAGTGTCTAACAGAAACTCCAAGCAGGCCAAAGAACCAGCTTGGAGATAACCAGATATATCCTATATTCAAATCAAGACACAGCACTGAACACACATAGCTCCCTCTCCTATCACCAGTGCTCTGGTTGCTTTACATGCATCCCTAACCTCATAGTCACTGAGATCCTGGCATGTCTACATGAACAACCATGATTCCTGCCTCTGGAAACTGGGCAGCATTCTGCTGCTGTTCCCATCAGGATGGCATCTCACACAAATCCTCCTAGTGGATTTAGAGTCTGGGTCAGAATCTGACACAGGCACCTCTGTGAGTGGAGAGCCTTCGACATCAATGTTACAGCTATCAGGGAAAATGGGAAAAATGAGTATTTTGTATTTTCAACTTCTATATTGAAGTTGGTGTCTTCCTCCCAGCAAAATACACTCATTAGGCTGGGCATTCCATAAATATAGAAAAATGCTTTAGATGCCAGCCAGCCAAAAAATATGGGAATATACAATATGTCCTCTAAGTCACTATATATATATATATATATATATATATAAAATATTTATTATATGTTGTTGTTCAGACACCCAGTTGTGTCCAACTCTTTGTGACCTTGTGAACTGCAGCACACCAGGTCTCTCTGTCCCTCATCACCTCCTGAAGTTTGCCCGAGTTTATGTCCATTGTATTGATGATGCCACCTAGCCATCTCATCCTCTGATGCCCGCTTCTCCTTCTGCCCTCAATCTTTCCCAGCATCAGGGATTTTTCCAGTGAGGAGGAAGGAATGGCAAACCACCCTAGTATACTTGCCATGAGAACCTCATGAACTGTAGAAAAGGACAAAAAAATTATTATATATAATTAATAATATTTCATGTTATAATTTATTATGTATATTACATATAATATGTATGTTAAATACAATATTTATAATACTAGTACCTACTTCTTATGGTTATTGTTAGCATGAAATGTGACTATTTGTGGAATCAGTGCATTGAACATGGTAGGGCACAAACCTGAAATGCTTTTGTCTCCAACTGTTTATTGTGCTGGATTTGTCAAGTCTTGAAATATTGGGTGGATCCCCTAGCTTTTAGTCTTATTCTGTTATTTAAAAAAAAAAAAAACTCAATGAAGTTCAGTTCCTTACAGTATCAGTTCAGTTCAGTTCAGTCACTCAATCGTGTCCGACTCTTTGCAACCCCATGGACTGCAGCACGCCAGGCCTCCCTGTCCATCACCAACTCCCGGAGTCTATTCAAACTCATGTCCATTAAGTCGGTGATGCCATCCAACCATCTCATCCTCTGTCGTCCCCTTTCCCTCCTGCCCTCAATCTTTCCCAGCATCAGAGTCTTTTCAAATGAGTCAGCTCTTCACATCAGGTGGCCAAGTGTTGGAGTTTCAGCTTCAGCATCAGTCCTTCCAGTGAATATTCAAGACTGATTTCCTTTAGGATAGACTGGTTGGATCTCATCCTCTGTCATCATGCCTTCAATCTTTCCCAGCATCAGGGTCTTTTCAAATGAATCAGTTCTTCGCATCAGGTGGCCAAAGTAAAGTATAGCACAATTTAAAATTTGGATCTCATGTTTATTTTAGTATGGTTTGGAATGACAGAGTGTCACTTGGTTCATGTATAAACTCAGAGACAGTTTTAGCAGATGCATGGGTCCCCATTTTTTTTCAGCATCTTTTTGGGGAAAAAAAGCATGTTTAATGAAGAACATTGCTAGATTTACCTGAGGATCTTCTCCTAAAAGAGAGGGATCCTCTGTGAAAGGATAGTTGTACAAGGAGATTTGGAGGCATACATAAACATTTGGGACTCAGGCACCAAGTATTCTTAGCTTTGGTGCCAGGGGTTTAGGGAAGTGCTGGAAAATGGAGACCATTTTCTCCGGGTGCCGGAGCACCCGGCACCTGGAGACCTCAGGAGCCCTGGGATCAAGAGAAGCTGAGCTGGAGGGCAAATTTTCCTTGGGAGGTGGAGAGGGGAAATCTGATACCTGCTGGCTCTTTATCAAGTGACTCTCAAACTATATTCAGGATGATTTAAGTGACTGGGCACCCCTGCATATCTTTCCAAATGCTCTTGTCCTCCTCAGAACTCAAACCAGTTCTTGGCTCAAGGGTCTGCAATGGGGAGAAACAGCACAGGCTATTCTTATGCACCTGCTGATATTTGGTTCTTTTGACCTGTGATCTTTAGGTGAAAGGAAGCTTAGTTTGGGAAAGAGAATTGGGTTTAAGAGCTTTTTCTTAACTGATGCTGCTCTAAGGCCTCCATAGGCTGATGACACCTGGTACATGGCAGGCATTTAACACTGGCTTCTTCTTGAGGCATAAGATGTTCTCCAAGGTGACCACTTTTCAACACTCTTCTTAGTTCCTGATACTCCAGGCACCCACCTCAGCCTCTGCCCCAACAGTAGCCTTCTTGGGCATGATACCAGCAAAATAGTGCCAGCCTTGCCATCACTCCTCAGGAAATTCATTCAGCCTCATTATGCCAAACACAGAGAAGTTGTTTGCACACAACCTGCTCTCACTACTGGTCTGTTCTTTCCAACTTCCTTTCCTTTGCTCAAATAGACATAGAAGGGCAATGAGAAAATCCATTCCATAGGCGGGTATTCAGCTGGGCGTGGATCTCACTTCTGTCTTCAGGCTGCTTGCTGTGGTGCAGTCCCTGGGACTGTGTCTCTTGGAATTCATCTCTTCTCCTGGAGTAAGGGATTCTCCTCCACCTCTGCCTGCCCAGTGATGAGAAGAGAAAGGCCACAGCCTTTTCACTCATCTGCTCTCTCTATCTTGCTTTAGCTAGGAGCTCAAATTTCACTTAAGGCTGTTTTTATTGGTCTCTTAACTGGGCAGTCTGCAATCTGCTCTGTGTTTGCAGAGCCCAGGGTTCAGTCAGTGAGTTTGGAGGGTTTGTACACAGAATCAGGACCTGCCCTACTCCAGAGGTCTCCTTGGAAAAATACACCCTCAACTGCAAGCAGCTGAAGCTCTGAACTTTTCTGGTCAGAAAGCTGAGCAGCCTCTATTGGAACTTCAGCTTCACCACCCATCCCAGCTCAAGACTGTAGACTACACTCTGGGGGAAATTGCAGAAGTGAGGAATGCATCCTTGTGTTTCTTTCTTACATTTTGCTCCCTCTCCCAAATTTGCCGCTTTTGTTCACATTCTAGAACCTTCATGAAGTTGCTTTTTGTAATTTTTATCTACAGAGTATAGTTGTTGATGGTATACTATCATAGATAGTATATCTATCTATGATAGATTGATCCTCTGGGAGCTGATTTTACCTCTCCAAAACAGAACTGCCTTTATCTATCTTATACCCCTTGAACCATGACCACAATGCTTTGCACAAACTAGGGACTCAGTTAGATGGCAGAAGGGATTAACAATTAGCAATTAGCATTGCTTTTCTTCCCTCCATTTTACATCATTCTTATTACATCTTTTTTTCCTCCAGATATATAATGCACCAATTATAGCTCAGAATTTCTATTAACTGAAACTCTTGAATAGCAGCCAGAAGAGATTAAGAAAGATAAAGATTCTTCTGCCTTTTAGGAGCTTGATCTAGGGAGGACTTCTGTACATCCAGAAGAGGTAAGGGAACAGGGAGCCAGAGCCCAGCTCTGGTGGTGGAGACAGAGGGAAGGAGGGGTCAGAGCCTGGGGAGTAGACAATTTTGTGTTTTAGAAAGTGTGTTAGTGTTACACATGATGAGGGAGCATAAGAGGAAAGCTCGGAGGACTGAGGTGGGCCAAGTCTATCTCTGGTTATATTTATACCCCTCTAACTTTTCTCCCTTTTACATTTCCACTATCCTATGTTTTCCTCCTCCATATTCAATTACATGGGCTTTGCAGGTGGCACTAGTAGTAAAGAACCTGTCTGCCAGTTCAGGAGATGTAAGAGACACGACACAGTTTCGATCCCTGGGTCAAGAAGATCCTCTGGAGAAGGGAACGGCAATCCACTCCAGTATTCCTGCCTGAAGAATCCCATGGACAGAGGAGTCTGGCCAGCTATAGTCTATGGGGTCGCAAAGAGTCATTAAAACTGAAGCAACTTAGCATGCATTTAATTGCATACCCCAAGGCTCCCACCAGATTCTGAGTGGCACTTTCTCCAATAACATCCTTTGAAAATCCTGATCTCAGAACCCTTTTTGCCTTGTGGAGTTTTCATTTGTTCCTCTCTGAGCCACAGAAGAAAAATGTTTTATTGCTGTTGTTATCATATGTGTGTTTCTTGTTCCAGATAGTAATAGTAATTTATTGGCAACCTACTCCAGTGTTCTTGCCTGGAGAATCCCATGGATGGAGGAGCCTGGTGGGCTTGCCGTCTATGGGGTCGCACAGAGTCAGACACGACTGGAGCGACTTAGCAGCAGCAGCAGCATACCTTTTAAAGGAAAATATGAAAATATTGTCATATGCAAGGGAAAGAATAAATAATGATCCATACCTTAGAACTCAGCCAATCACCACTATCATTTTAATGTCTAGCTTCCGTCCTTTTTCCATTAAAATAATTTTTACAATATTACATTAACACTTGATATTTTACATTTAATTTCACACTGTGGACATGTTTTAGAGCTTTGAATGGTCTTCAAAAGCAAGATTTATAAATCAGCTTAGTTTTCTATCTTATTCTTATACTAGAAGGAATGCAAATATACACTAGATATCTTCTCTGAATTACGTTTTGATTGGATCATAGTGAAATGAAGAAAAGACATTCATAATTTAGGTCAGTTTAAGCTGAACTTAGGTTTAGGAAAATTTCTAACTTATTCCTGAATTGGGTAATTATATATTGAAAAAAACACATAATTATTATGTGTAATAATTATTTAGGGGTGGTATTTACTGAACATTGTCAAGACTAACGCCTAAACAAGCTACATTGTTTTAACCACAGAATACAAGGTCAGAGATAGAGATTTCAAATACCTAAATTTGGGAGAATTTAGTCCTGCTGAGGTGGCACAGAGGTAAAGAATCCTCCTGTCAATGCAGGAGACACAAAAGACATGTGTTCGATCCCTGAGTCAGGAATATCCCCTGGAGTAGGAAATGGCAACCTGCTCCAGTGTTCTTGTCTGGAAAATGCCATGGACAGAGGAGCCTGGTGAGCTATGTCCATGGAGTTGCAAGAGTCAGTCATGACTGAACAACTAAACACACACACACACACACAGTCCTACTGAAATTAGTAAATTTGACTAGGGTATACAGGCCTACAAAAGATTCATATTTAAGGTAATTAGTTAATTCATTTTGAAAAGAAAGATTTACATTATTAGTAAAAAGACATTCTGAATTCATGTCTAAGCTGCAGGTGTCTCATTAGGGGTAATGATTAATAGTTAATAAACATAATAGATCTATAATAGTACACGCAGCTCCTCTATTCCAGAAAGCATAGCGGAATACACCCCAAGGTAAAATCAATACTGTCCCATAAATAGCTTCATCACTCCCACTCACACTTTGGATATCACCCCAGGTAATGACAATGAGAAGGATAATTTGTCACTCATCAATAAGTCATGTCCAACTCTTTGTGACCCCATGAAATGCAGTGTGCTAGGCTTCCCTGTCCTTCACCGTCTCCCAGAGCTTGCTCTAACCCATGTCCATTGAGTTGGTGATGCCATCTAACCATCTCATCCTCTGTCATCCCCTTCTCCTCTTGTCCTCAATCTTTCCCAGCATCAGCGTCTTTTCCAGTGAGTTGTCTCTTTGCATCAGGTGGCCAAAGTACTGGAGCTTCATCTTCAACTTCAGTCCTTCCAATGAATATTCAGGACTGATTTCCTTTAGAATGGACTGGTTGGATCTCCTTGCTGCCCAAAGGACTCTCAAGAGTCTTCTCCAACACCACAGTTCAAAAGCATCAATTCTTTGACCCTCAGCCTTCTTTATGGTCCAGCTCTCATATCCGTACATGACCACTGGGAAAACCATAGATTTGACTGTCCAGACATTTGTTGGCAAAGTGATATCTCTGCTTTCTAATACACTGTCTAGGTTTGCAATAGCTTTTCCTCCAAGGAGCAAGAGAATAGCTAACTTTTAATGAATAATTTGGGCTTCTGATGACTCAGACAGTAAAGAATCTGCCTGTAATGCTGGAGACCTGGATTCAATCCCTAGGTTGGGAAGATGCCTTGGGAAGGGAATGGCAACCCACTCCAGTATTCTTGCCTGGAGAATCCCATGGACAGAGAAGCCTGATGGGCTATAGTCCATAGACTGGCAAAGAATCAGACATGACTGAGCAACTAACACTTTCACTTTTTCAATGAACACTTATTCTATGCCATAAAATATCCTAAGTCCTCTAGATACATTAAGTCCTCTAAACTGTCTCTGAGAGAGGCATTTTAATTAACATCACTTTACTAGCCAGAAGACTGACACCCAGAGAGGTTAAGAAAATTGCCCAATGTTACCAGCTGAAGGAGAAGAGCCAGAATTTGACCTAGGGAGTCTGGCTCCAGAGGCAGTGTTCTTAACCTAAACTGTGATTATACTATCCTTAGCATAGTAACCAGTATTGTGATTATCCTAAATTTGAGGAATGCCCTGTTTTTTTCTCAAATAAACATCTACAGTGCCTGTTACTTATAAGACAGTGTATAGCATTTAAAATACTTTGCACACATTTCTTCATTCAATACACACAAATATTTCTTCCATTTAACAGAAGAGGAGTATGGACTTAAGGTGAATCAAGAATCTAGTCATTTATTATGTTAATCATAAAGACAGACTAAAGAAAAAAAAGCAAGTGACTATCGAGAGGATTTCTAACTTGGACTTCACTGCCCTGGTCAAACATAGAGGCATGTAATGGGCATCATGCTAATGACTCAAGTAGGAGCTCAAAGACAGATTTTTTTGGCATTTAAATCTCATTACAAACTTAGGAAGCATTCAGTGCAAACAACGTCAATAAAAATTATGACATGTTTGGAAATCTGTGCTGCAGGTGAAACTTAGTTCTCTCTGCTGCTTTTACTGCCTTAGAAAAAAAAATGCTGCATATCTTCTTGATGTGAAGAATGTGCATGCTTAGTCCCTCAGTTGTGTCTGATCTTTGGGACCCCATGGGCTATAGGCTGCCAGGCTCCTCTGTCCATGGGATTTTCCAGGCAAGAATACTGTAGTGGATTGCCATTTCCTTCTCATGAGATCTTTCTGGCCCAGGGATCAAACCAGCGTTTCCTGCCTTGACAGGTGGATTCTCTACCACAGAGCCACTAGCGAAGCCCATCATCGAGACTGTTTTACTACAAATGTTGTTATAAATGTCACAAATGGCATCCATGGGCTTACAGGCTGATCTACACAGCTGAATGAAACTTCCAACACAATCATTTATGTTTGCCTAAGCACTTTTGTGGTACCCTTTGGGGTTTTGTTCTTACTGAATCCAAAAGGAGACTAACACATGTGTTGATGAGTCATTATACACACATATGTCTCCAAGCTTATTGACAGAAGAGGATGAGGCTTGACACAGAGGATCTGACATCCTTGGGAGAGAGTTTCCTGATTTTTTGTTATTGGTATTGATAATCAGCTGTGCCTCATTGGCTGCCTCCAGAGATGACTCACAATTCAAAGGAAATAAGCCAAATGGCAAGAACTGAGAAACAGGGATAGAAACTCCTTTGCTCGAATCTTGAGGGGCAGCTTTTGCAATTGAGTCTCCTGCAGCAGCCATACGTAGTATGATGGTTTCCACCAAGCACTACTTTTTCCAAGTGCTTGGAGCATGAGGTGGGTAGGATTCTTTATTTCACACATCATGTTTGGCTGCCTCTGTGATTCTGCTAAGACAGATGTCTTTGGAAAGTTAATGAATGAGGAATGTGCTGATGGGCTGTTTCCTGTAGGGGAAGGTGGTAGAGTTATTGAAAGTCTGACTCCTGTGTCTGAGGCTGGTTGCACTGAGCGGCTTCACATACGGTTACCGCCACTGGTTTCTTTTCATTGCATGGTACTGACAGGTTATGATAGCAGAGCCATTTATCTTAAGTTAATAAATCAGAAGGAGCTTTCTTCCCCTTAAAGGATGTCTGTGATGCCTCATGTAGCAGTTTTGGGAAGCTCAAATCAAATCCTGATTTGAGTTTATGAGGAAAATTATTTATCTTCAAGTTGTTAATTAAAAAAGAAAAGGAATACCCTTTGTTTGACTGTTCTGTTGAACCAGGGACATCTCATAATAACAAGCTACCTGGGCTGTTCCATCTGCAGCAATTCAGCCTACAAGCCCAAAACTGTCTAACACTTTTCACCTTTCCTTGTATTTTCCACTACAGCAATATCTCATCTAAACAGGAAGTGCTTTGTGCTAATTGTCTGCCCCTGAGGTTGGTCAGAAAACTGACAAATATAGCCAAAGAAAGAGACAAAGTCAGGGCTTTCTTCCATTCTTTAAAAAATATATCCTTCTTATTCTCACTACTATTAGTTTTGAAAGATTACTACAATTTCTAGGAACTGGTATGAAGAGAAATGGACTTCCCAGGTGGTGCTAGCGGTAAAGAACCTGCCTGCCAATGCTTAGGAACCATGGGTTCAATCCCTGGGTCAGGAAGATACCCTAGAGGATAGTATGGCAACCCACTCCAGTATTGTTGCCTGGAGAATCCATGACAGAGGAGCCTGGTAGGCTATGGTCCATAGGGTCGCAAAGGAGCAGACACAACTAAAACAACTTACCACACGCGCACGCATGAAGAGAACCACTTGATAGAAGGAGTGCACGCTTCCTCCACAAGTTTTGATGCTTCTAAGAGGAATTTCTGTGCATGCAGATCACACCTTCCACTTTCTTTACTTGAAGCTCATTCCACAATTATTTTTAACTAAGCACAATGCTGAGATTGTGCACACTTCCAGGAAAGAGGGGCTGCAGAAATCACTGCCATGATAAAAAACGAAAGTATTGTAGCAAGTTCCCACAGTGAGGCTGCTATCCTGTGATGCAAATGTCTCTGGCAGAGCTTGGGAAAGACTAAGGACTGGATTGGAAGCAAGAAGTGAAAGAAAATGCTTTAGCCATTGAGAGATATTCCTAAAACTGGCTTCCTCTAGCAAGAGAGCAGATCACAGCTGGGCCGTCTACCACTTCTATTTCAGCAATTAACTTCATTGTAATGAGAATAATAGTCTAATTAAAGGGACACAGAGAGTTAGGCCCTTTTCATGGTCCCAGAGCCTGTAGACACTGTATCAGGGTGTCAGAAAATAGGGCAGGGCAGTTGTACTAAAGGTTATATGTTTTGCAGCTTCTGTCAGTTAAGGTTGTCTTTCCCTTTCAGTGAAACTTTGTATTTATAAAGAACTCTGGGCTTGCTTCTGGCAGACAGTTGCTGTCAGAGTTTTCCAAAAGTAGGTGAGAAGTGATCAAAATGGAAGAGGATCTATTTTGACTGGGGTCCACATAGACTTGCAAGAGCCTCCAAAACTGAAAATTAAGATAATTACAATGTGATGAAATGTCAGGAAAAGTTATTACCTAAGCAAACGTTGGACAAGATTTGTTGTCTCTTGCTCTTCCTTATCCTTTGCCTCCCCCTCTCCTTCCCCCTTTTTTGAATGGCTTTTAATATTAAATTCAAATGACTGTGATTAAGATACTACAAGAAATCTTTATGAATCCTATTTTCAAGTAATTATTACCAAGAAAAGATAAATGATTGTATTGATAAGCAATCTTTATAGCTCTTTTGCATTTTAAAGACTCCTGCTTTTGCAAGCTTTCAACAGAAAAGAATTAAAGGCAATGATGAAGGGCCACCACTAGGTGCTAGGTGCTTTCACAGGTGGTCCTGTGAAACTCATGTAACTCATGAGGCGGGTGTTATTATGTTTGATTTTATTAAAAGAGAAAGAGGCTCTGGGAGACTAGTTATCTAGCTCAAATTCAAAGACATAGAGCCATAATTGGAACCCAGATCTAAATCCTGAATTCCCACTCCTTCTAAAACATGTCTTACTCCATGGCTGTGTGTAAATATTGTTTTCACTAATATTTAAGAAATCACAGTGATGTGAATACAAGGTTATGAAGCCCTTTTTACAGGTTGGGGACCACAGCACAGAGACTCAAACTAAAACAAGTTAGGGCAGGCCTCTGAAGGCAGAGGAACTTGAGGGACTCCTGGGCCTCCCTTCCTGCAGTCAGTTCCTGTGTCAGTAATTACCTTCCCTCCCTCATGCCAGATCTACAAAAACATGTCCTTAAGAGCCCAGTGGCTGCTCTTCTTGGAAAAAACTGTTGATCTTTATAAGGTAGAATCTGATGCCCCTCATCCAGACTCTTGAGACTTTGCATGGGGCTTCCCAGGTGGCACTAATGATGAGCCCACCTACCAATGTAGGAAACATAAGAGACACGGGTTGGATCCCTGGGTTGGGAGAATCATGGGGAGGGCATGGCAACCCACTCCAGTATTCTTGACTGGAGAATCCCTATGAACAGAGGAGCCTGGCAGGCTCCAGTGCATGGGATTGCAAAGAGTTGTACACAACTGAGTGACTAAGCCCAGCACTGAAGTATCGAAGTATATTGATTGCTCAAGTTCACATGATGAGAAGGGCGGAGGTTTAAACCCATGCATTCTGACACCACAGCACATGATCTTAACCACTGATTTAGAATTAGGATGTTTTCACAGACGTTCAAGGAAGTTTGTGAAATGAATAAGAGAAAGGAAACTTAGAATAAACCTTTCCAAAAATTTAGGTCCTAACAAAGTCAAATGAGAACACTGGGGATATGATACATAAGAACCTTCACTTCATGAGCCTAAATAATATCAAATAAACTCTCACAGCTAATAAGCATCCCAGTGCAGACTAGAAGCCTTGCCTGCCCACGCCCTCACAGCAAATTATGAAGAACACATCAAAGGGGGCTTACACTGTACATAACTCTTCACTATCTTTTCCTGATTATAGTAAGCCTTCAGTTTTATGCTTCTAACTGGCTATAGATAATTTTGAAAGACAGGCCTGGGAGCTTTCATTGGACATTTCCCTGATCCCAGAAGAGGCTCACTTATTATTAGTTCAGTGACTCAGACTTCACTGATTCCTCTTCTGTCTGGGGATGCTGAAGTCTCATCATTGTCTGTGCTCTCCCAGGTATCAGGACCCAGTTCTTCATAGGCCCAGATGTCTTTGCGTCATGATTCACTCTGCTCACCAGAGCCAGCAACAATGAGGCCACCGGCAGAAGAGGAGGTAAAGGTTGGCATGGATTTTAAAGTGGTCAAATCTAATTATTCTTTTCTATGTATACAGCATGGCAATATACCAGACACCAAAGGATGCAAAAAAAAAAGGAAAATAGCACTTCCTTTGCTCTCAGGTCCAGTTTTCCAGTTTCAGTTCCGTCGCTCAGTGCTGTCTGACTCCCTGTGACACCATGAACCGCAGCACGCCAGGCCTCCCCGTCCATCAGCAACTCTCGAAGTCCACCCAAACCCATGTCCATTGAGTTGGTGATGCCATCCAACCATCTCATCCTCTGTTGTCCCCTTCTCCTCCTGCCCTCAATCTTTCCAGCATCAGGGTCTTTTCAAATGAGTGAGATCTTCCCATCAAGCGGCCAAAGTATTGGAGTTTCAGCTTCAGCATCAGTCCTTCCTTCCAATGAACACTCAGGATTGATCTCCTTTAGGATGGACTGGTTGGATCTCCTTGCAGTCCAAGGGATTCCAACACCACAGTTCAAAAGCATCAGTTCTTCAGCACTCAGCTTTCTTCACAGTCCAACTCTCACATCCATACTTGACCACTAGAAAAACCTAGCTTTGACTAGACGGACCTTTCTTGACAAAGTAATGTCTCTCCTTTTTAATATGCTGTCTAGGTTGGTTATAACTTTTCTTCCAAGGAGTAAGCATCTTTCAATTTCATGGCTGCAATCACCACCTGCAGTGATTTTGGAGCCCAGAAAAATAAAGCCAGCCACTGTTTCCACTGTTTCCCCATCTATTTGCCATGAAGTGATGGGACCAGATGCCATGATCTTCGTTTTCTGAATGCTGAGCTTTAAGCCAACTTCTTCACTCTCCTCTTTCACTTTCATCAAGAGGCTCTTTAGTTCTTCTTCACCTTCTACCATAAGGGTGGTATCATCTGCATATCTAAGGTTATTGATATTTCTCCCAGCAATCTTGATTCCAACTTGTGCTTCCTCCAGCCCAGCGTTTCTCATGATGTACTCTGCATATAAGTTAAATAAACAGGGTGACAATATACAGCCTCGATGTACTCCTTTCCTATTTGGAACCAGTCTGTTGCTCCATGTCAAGTTCTAACTGTTGCTTCCTGACCCATCTCTTGAAGAATTTTCCACAGTTTATTGTGATCCACACAGTCAAAGGCTTTGGCATAGTCAATAAAGCAGAAATAGATGTTTTTCTGAAACTCTCTTGCTTTTTTGATGATCCAGCAGATGTTGGCAATTTGATCTCTGGTTCCTCTGCCTTTTCTAAAACCAGTTTGAAAATCTGGAAGTTCATAGTTCACGTAATGCTGAAGCCTGGCTTGGAGAATTTTAAGCATCACTTTACTAGCATGTGAGATGAGTGCAATAATTTATAATTTAAGAGAGAGGGAAATAGTTGGCTATGATACTCTGCTATTTTACAGGGCTATATCGTACACTTTCTTAGAAACAATATAAACAAAGTTATTTTGAGGGGAGCTGGCTTGAGTGTGTTTTACTTTAAGATAATAAAAGAGAAGGCAGTTGCAGTAAGAATAGAAGCAATCTTAAATATTAAATATCATTATTAATGTTTGGGCTTTCCTGGTTGCACAGATGATCAAAAGTCTGCCTGCAGTGCAGGAGACCTGGGTTCTATCTCTGGGTCAGGAAGATCCCCTGGAGAAGGAAATAGCAACCCACTCCAGTATTCTTGCCTGGAAAATCCCATGGATGGAGGAGCCTGGCAGGCTATAGGCCATGGGGTCGCAAAGAGTCGGACACGACTGAGCGACTTCACTTCACTTATTAATGTACATGGAACACAAATGAATGTGTCACAGAGGCCTGGAGAACTTCATATAAAAATCCTTCAATTTGTACATTTTAGAGCTACTTTAACCCTTTATTTTACATTTTGAAGAACTATAGTAACTAATTACTATGATGGAGAACATTTTAATTGTTTGATTTGATTTATATATCAAGCGCTCAGTTCACTGCAATTGAGTATATTAATACATTCACATATGTATCCATTCATTTTACAATATTAAGTGCTGAGTTTGAACCAGGTGCTGTTCTACACATTGGGATTAAATACCATATCTTTGCCTTATGAGGTTGACAGTCAAGCAGGAAAGAGATACAATTCACTAAGCAAATGAATAAATAAATTGATTTTAAATTGCAAAATGTGCTATGAAAGAAACAAGGAGGCATGATAGAGAAACAAAGGCAGCTACATAAATGATTGAAAAAACAAAACGACATCTTCCTGATTAGATTTCAAGGGAACTATCAATATATCTTCATACTACTAGTGAATCAAATATACCTTTTGGCCTAACAGAGATTGGTTGGTTGTTAAAAGTAATAGTCAACTAACAGTGAAGGTCACCATAATAAAGATAACTCATGGAAGAAAAAAATACATTTAAAATTATATCAAAATCTTAATTAGGACTATAATTTTATTACTAAAACTTTGATAGTCAAATTTTTCAAAAATTGAAATTATCATGCAAGAACAGTAATTTTTAAGAACTATCAGCTGCTAAATTATGTGCACCATCACTGCACTGCCCAGATGTGACACAAAAATGTGCTTGTTTTCAATTACTAATACCGGTAAACGCTGTGTCCAATAGAAAGAAATTCAGAAGCATGCTTTTCAGTCATCTCTCTCCTAGAATAAATTTTGTGCCTTAGATTTTAGAGTTTGGGGAACTTTCAAAAATTCTTTTTCAACTACTGAAAATGGTTAGCAGTCTAGAGCAGTGGCGCTCTTACTCTGGAGCACTCTTGGATCATTGGAGGGCTTCTAATAATACCCGCTGTGGGCCCCGAACCCACAGCTGATCCTGACCTGCTGATTCAGGGACCACACTTTGAGAACTACTACACTCCAGTACTCTTGCCTGGAAAATCCCATGGATGGAGGAGCCTGGTGGGCTGCAGTCCATGGGGTCGTTAGGAGTTGGACACAACTGAGCAACTTCACTTTCACTTTTCACTTTCATGCATTGGAGAGGGAAATGGCAACCCACTCCAGTGTTCTTGCCTGGAGAATCCCAGGGATGGGGGAGCCTGGTGTGCTGCTGTCTATGGGGTACACAGAGTCGGACAGGACTGAAGTGACTTAACAGCAGCAACAGACCAGAACACTCTATTTGACAAAATTCAAATCCCATATTTAACCTCCATAGACTCCAAAATTACAAGTAATTTTCTTAAATTTGTCTTTGCAATGTCTGTTGATTTGAAGCTTGGTTAGTAAATAAAATGTGTGGAGTACTTTCTTATTTCCTTTGTGTCATTTTCTTTATTTTATTTGTATCAAATACTTATGCTAGGTACTATTGAAATGATCAGAAATTTTCCTCCTCATGAACATCTTGAGGTAGAAAAATTGACATACTCAAAATCATGAAAAATTCAAAATAGGAATTTCTTTGAAAGAAATCTTGGCATAAATAGAATTATGTAACTAAATACTAAATATGGTACTCAAGTACAATTTTGTCTAATGCTTTCAATACTACTATGTCAAACAACTTTATAAGGACAAAAATTATGATTTATTCAAATCTTAATTATTCTGTCTTTTATTATTTATATTTTGTAAACATGAGTTATCTCAAAAAAGGATATGTTCCAAAATTTTCTATCCAATACTTTGTTAGTACTCATGTGCATGCGTGCGTGCTAAGTCACTTCAGTTGTGTCCAACTCTTTGCAAGCCTTTGGACCATAGCCCACTAGGCTCCTCTGTCCATGGGATTCTCTAGGCAAGAATACTGGAGTGGGTCACCACGCCCTCCTCCAGGGGATCTTCCTGACCAAGAGAAGGAACCCAAGTCGCTTGCTTCTCCTGCTTTGACAGGAGGGCTCTTTACCACTAGTGCCACCTGGGAAGCCCATTAGTATTCCTAAGAACCATCAGTTTTTCTATTTGATTATTTGAAAACACCAAATAATTATTTTTTAATAAAATCAATTACTTTCACAATAATAATTACTGATAGCAGCACATTGCTTAGGCAAAAATTAATACATTTTTATCCAATACTTGATTCTTAAGAGTGTCATACATGTTATATAAGAAAACTAGAAGCCTTTGGCACATAACTTTCTCAGCGTATGTCATGGATATTATATGACTGTTAAGATTTGGGTGAAAGTTTATTCCATGACTGGAATTTTGAATAGATCGGGACCTTGGATTTGCTTAATTTAAGCCAATTAAGTTGCTTGGAAGAAACAATAGATGTAAACAAACCAAGGAAAGAGAATTATATCAAGGAGGCAAAATAGACCATATGAAGATAAAACACAGGTAGAAATACAAATTGAGAAGAAATGAAAGTATAGAACACAGTTGTTGCTGTTTCCTGATTCTGAATATTCCTCTCTATATGTCTTTCAAAAGAAGTGGACCAGGACAAACACACCAGGAAAAATTATATTTGTTTCTGAAGAAGTAAGCTTTCAGCACTTAAAATTTACTTCTCCTTGTGCCTTCCTGAAGATCTGTGGGCTCCTGGCAATCATCTATTCTAAGTATCAGACATTAAAGTGAAGATACTTTACAGAAAACCTCAGTCATCAAAAAATTAAGCCTGCTTGAGCAGTGAGTGATATCTGTTTCCCTTCGGTGAAGATTTCCTGGCTCCTTGAATATACAAGTAGCTTTTAGTTAACAGCCAGGAGAGGGTTAACCAATAATTATACCAAACCATATGGACTGGCAATTTGGCCACCCTCCCTGCACTGATTTCCTGCCTCCTCCAATTATTCAGCCTCCCACATCACACCTGGTAGTCAAGGTCCTGTCTCCGCAGTTCAGGACGCTGGTATGGATGCCCTAAAATACACCTGTTGCCAGCAGATTCCTGCAGGTTAATTTCCACTGCCAGAGAAATTGCTCTAAATTGCATTGACTTTCAATGGGCTCCCACTGGCAAACACCTGGAGGCAATCGCCTGCAGATGACTGCCCAGAGACCCAGGTGTGTTTTGGAGGCTGCCTTGCCCCAGTTCATCCTGAGGAGATGTCTTGGTGCTCAGAGTGCAAAACAACTACCCCAGGTTAATGAGTCGCAAAGATATTAACATCCAAAAAGGCTCACAAAAAAAATGAAGCCTAAAGACAACAACTCTGTCAGCCAGAGGGGGGAAAACTTGCTCTAGAGAGAAGCATTAAGTGGGAGGTTTCATTCTAACAACCATCCCCGAGCCTCTTAGCAGCCCCTCCCCTTGATGGAAGCAAGATTTCCAACACCAGCATTCCATATGGTAACTGTCTTTTCTGGATATTACTTGCTAATGAGTTGAGTATCTACTTGTACACGCTTAAAGTTATTTTTCTTTCTTCTTTTTTCCCCATCTGCATACAGTTTCTAAATCATCTGATTTTATGAAGACAGCTTCTAACAAAATGTGGATGAAAGATAAAATCCCTAAATGCATCTGAATACCACTAAGCTTTTTAAGAACACATTTATTATTATTAAATTAAAACATGCAATTCTTGTATTTATAATACAATCCATGGAATTCTCCAGGCCAGAATACTGGAGTGGGTAGCCTTTCCCTTCTCAGAGGAAGTCTTCCTGACCAAGGGATTGAACCCAGGTCTCCCACATTGCAGGCACATTCTTTACCAGCTGAGCCACAAGGAAAGCCCAAGGATACTGGAGTGGGTAGCCTATCCTTTCTCCACGAGATCTTCCTGACCCAGGAATAGAACTGGGGTCTCCTGCATTGCAGGTGGATTATTTTACAACTGAGCTATGAGAGAAGCCCCTTCTCTAAATTGGGCACAGAAAATTAGACTGTCTGCTGGAAATGACAACATAAATGAAATTTAGATTCAACTCATTTTAAAGGTTGTCTTGTACACTGGCTATCATATTTTGTGTCCAGTGATGGTCACAATTGGTATTAGGATTTCAGCCAAAAATTGCTTCCTCTGAGTATGTAAGGGAAAACCTGTCTAAAATTAATAATAGCCCTGATGATAATAACTATCTTTCACTGAGTGACCTGCACCATTATAAAGCTTTCGAAGATAATCACATTCGGGTAGGAAGGACTATCTCCAGTGTCAGGGCAAATTTGATGGCAATATAAATTTGGGAAGGAGAAGGGTAAGGAGTTTTTGAACTACAAGATTGTTAGCCATTCTGATATTTGCTTTCTGGAAATGAGCTGGAAAAACCCTACCTGCTTCCTCTTGACAGAGCTGTTTCAACAAAGGCTTCAGCATCGATAAGCTTTGATTTCCAACTAGTTCCAGATGCTTCTCTGCTAATTTTCTGTTTTAACTGCTTTGATATGGTTGGGCTTTCTTAACCACTATCTTTTGCCTTGGTCATGATGTTGTAGCAAACAGTTCCAAGATGGCAAGTGGAGATGAATCACTTACTTCAAATTCAATTATTTGCCTAGTTGATGACAGGCAGCTGTGTAACATCAGGGAATGACTGGAGAAATTCAAGGCCACCAGCCCAAACCAGGACCTGTTATCAGTAGTGTGGTCTCATCTGCCAGTCACTGTCCTAGCCTGGCCTCTGCTTTATGGGGAGTACTTTATCTCAGCTCTTTTTCACTTCCATTTTCATGTTATAGACCTTTAACTTCACTCTGTCTCTGGGAGCCAAGGGTAGGAGAGAGAGAGATATCAAAAGGCAAAATATAGATCAGAACTAGGCGGAACCAATTTAAGACAGTCTTTACATATTTTAATTTTTTAACGGAGCTAAATTTATTGAAACCACTGTTATTGTGATATCAGTTAACACAGAGTTTATTCATCTCTAGTCCATTTCCCTATGGAACACAATATTGTGTCAAATAGTTGGGCACATTTTGGTTGTATTTGGAAAGGGGAAAAAAAATCCATAACTTTGAAGAGATACTGGTCCTATCTTTGACCTTTCTTTAGGTGTGTTAAACATCTGATCTAAGCCTGGAGATTGAAGTGACTGCACAGGCCAGGGAACAGACGCTAAGGAAGCACAAGTACCACTGTTGCTGAATGAGCATTCAAGTATAAACAGTACAAAGCACACTCTATATTCATATCATGTCCATTATCATATGCCTGCTGTCTGTTGCCAGGACAAAGAAACACGAACTGAACCCCTTCTCAAGGACTGAGCGTGAATAAGAATGGTTACTAAGCTTTGTTATTGAAAATAAAATCAGCATTTATCCTTTTAATAAATATTTAATGACTACTTATAACGGCCAGGGTCTGTGCTAGGGGCTTGGGAGTCTGTTGTAAACAGGACAGAACTAGTTCCTAACTTCAGGAAGTTTGCCTTGAAAGACATGAATAAAGGAAATGGTTTTGTGTGACTACTAAGAACACCAATGTGGCTGATAAATCAAGTTGCAATTTTTGTTATTTCTTAATCCAATTATAAGAAAAAACCACTTTTATAAAACTGTTTTTAAATTTTTTAAACTTTTGTTTAAAAAAGAAACCTATTTCTATTGCTTGTTAAGAATTTAATAACAAGGGGAATAGAGGAAGTTCACTTTGACAAGCTGAATGACTTCTAGGGTACTACAGATGGGTCATGTAAGAATCAAGGAATCATAGGAAGCTATAGTTATTCATATGGATCCTCACACAGGAGATCCAAAGTCAGAAGCCATAGACACATTTGAGTGTATATTGAGCTTGGAAAAAACTTGAATAATGATATATAAAGATCATTATTACAGGCTAAGTGTAGGATGTAAGCTTTGGAAAGCTTGAGAGAGAAACTAAGTTTCAAGAGGGAAATAGATACTTTATCTTCTGTTCTACTGTCCTGAAGGTATCTATTTTACTGAGTGAGTAATAATTGATACTTATGTTTAAGTTAAAAAAATCTTAAAATATATTTATATATTTTAATATATAATATAAATATTTTTTTTTTACTATATCTTGTTTAATAGTATAAGTTAGGGTAAAAGGTTAAGCTGCTACCACAAGACCTGAAAAAAAAAGTGACTTAAGAATAAGTCTTAAGTTGCTTGTTGTCTCCCCAGTAGGCTGGGGTGAATGCTCCCTGTTGGCGGGTAGCTGTGTAGTCGTTCATGAACCCTGGCTGACAGCATCTTTGCCATCAAAAAAGTGCATGGCTGCCATGTTTGTTCTTGTCATCACTGTTCCAGCTGGCAGGAAGAGCAAAGGGTTAAAGTTCAGGGCCAGAGAGAGACATGAGCAAGAAACATTTTCACATCAGTTGTGCTCACATTCTGTTGGCAGTTCAGTCCCCTGGCCACCCACATAGGAAAAGGGGTCCTGGGAAATGTAATCCCTCTTCAGGCACCCAAGTGCCCGGGCATAATCTGTTTGCTATAAAAGACACAAGGCATAAAATATGGTAGAAAACTCAGAACCTCCGAGTTACAGGGATTCAAATTATGAAGAAGTATTTAATTTCAAGCTTAACTTCATAAAATTTCCCAGCCAAATATAGCCAACTATAAGTGAAAAATACAGATTTGGACTCTCACATTTTAAGATGATCAAAGCTTTTACTTTCTCTCTTTTCCCAGATCTTTTAGACTTAGCTTACAAAGTGGTAAAGAGAAATAGAGATGGATAGAAAGACAACTGGGGGAAATCAAGCTACTTCACTATCCAGTGTTTTGTCAGAGGTTATGCTGGAAATCCAAGGAGAGAGCCTGGGATTTTTGCTTCAAGGTCTATAATTGCTTCTTATATTCTCAGCCCCGCCAAACAAGCATGTAGTCCATTTTGTTTTACTCTTCTTTGATTTAAATTCTGATGCCTGTAATAAAAGTCATCTTTCATTGACTTGTATATAATTAATGGCTAAGAATCAAAACTAGACTTATGGCAAGAACTAACAAGTAATAAATTTGAGAATAACAATTTTACTTACACTTCCATAGTGCCAATCAGTAACTTGGGTTTACTTGATTTATTGAACAAGAATATATAAGTCTAGAAAATGTATTTTAATTCCTCAAATCTTTTGTGCCCTGGCAGGAATCCAGGGTTAGGCCATACTTTTCTATGCTTTATCACTAACTGAACCTACCTTTCTGTCAATCCCTTGTTTATTTCCAGAGAAGTAAGATGTGATTGGACTTAGAGACAAAGTGCCCTCCTGCTGAAAATTCAGCTTTTTCCTTCTTCCAGATCCTGTTAACTTTCATCCCTACTCAACAAAGAATTTACTTTTGGGTTTCACATAGCTTTGATTTAAAGAGGGAAAGCATTTTTTCCACTTAATGTTTTAAATAAAAATTAAGAGGTAAGGTGATAAGGGCAACGTGAATATGTTCAACACTTGATAACAATTACTGTGAATGATGAACTGTCAAAAACTGTGAAGAAAAATAGTATAAAAATGTGCATGTTTAATGTGCCTGTGGGCTCGATTGCTCAGTTGTGTCCAGTTCTTTGGGCCCATGTGGACTGTGGCCTGCTGGGCTCCTCTGTCCATGGGATTCTCCAGGCAGGAATGCTGGAGTGGGTTGATATTCCATTCTTTGGGGGATCTTCCTGACCCAGGGGTTGAAACCGTGTCTCTTGCATTGGCAGGCAGACTGTTTGCCACTGAACCATCTTTTACTTTTCACCTGGGAAACCCTGGTGCATACTTAATATAGCCAATTGAAGCAAATATCTTTTTTTTTTTAAATCATTTTCTTCTTTTTTAAAATCTAAGTAGGCTGAAAAGAGCCAGAAGCCTATTTATTTAACAAAGAATTCTGGAACAATGTGCTTTTCAATTTTTTCCTTTCTAATGTTATTAAAACTATCATGCTATAAAAAAATAGAGTAATAACTTTTTAAAATCAGAGTTATCTTGTATATTTAGCAGCCTCTGATGATAACCTGGAAATGCACACATAATAAAACAAATGGAAAAGATCAAAGTTGCATATGTCAAGCATTCACGCTGAGCAAGTAAGCATTCCAAATAAGAGCTTGCGGGAATTACGGAGATTCATTCCTTTCTGTGCCTTTTTGGTGTTCCACTGTATTTCCTTCTTATTCTGACATTTGACTCTCTGAGGCTACTCAGTAAGAATGACTCTGATAATGACTTTTCTGAGTGTCCCCACTGTCCACTTTATCTTGCATTATGTGTTCATAAATGTTTGAAAAGTTTTCAAAGAGACCTGTTCCTTAAGAGACAACCTGAGATTAAAAAGGACTTTTCAGTTAACCAAAACCAGCTGGACTGTTACTAATTCTCAGGAAAAGAAAAGTCAGTCTGAGGCTCAGCCACAGTAGGGCACGAGGCTGCCGTACAGTCAAAAGCAGAAGATATACATATCCTAGAAACGCCATTAGCAATGCAGAACTGGACAAAAACACAGCCTTGGGAACACCAGGGTTATTCTGCCTCCATGTTAGCATTCAGAGGTCAGTAGAAGGAGAAGAGCCCTATCTGACTGGAACACGCTGGTGAAAAAAAACAGGACATTGTCTTAGTGGAATTTCCAGGTCTTTGAGCCCTGGAGAAGGAAATGGCAGACCCCTCCAGTATTCTTGCCTGGGAAATCCCATAGACAGAGGAGCCTGGTGGGCTACAGCCCTCGGTGTTGCAAAGAGTTTGACACAACTGAGCAGGCAAGCACACACTGGGCCTTTGAGAGACAGAGCTGGAAATACTTTGGGAATATTGGTCTAGCAAAAGTAGTGATAGGGAGAAATTGAGAAACAAACTGCCCTAATTTTCTTTAATGGGGAAGACGTTGATGGTACCTGTTCTTTCCTACAGGGCACTGGCCTAGGGTGTCTCCCACTTCTCAATCATAGTCATAATGTCAATTTTATAAAAACTTTCCACTTTGCATTCCTCATGTTTTCAAGCTGCAATTAATCATTCATTCTTTGTAGTCCAACTGCACTTTTTTCTTTTTTAAATAATGCTTAACAGGTTGTTGTTTAGTTGTGTCTGATACTTTTGCTACCCCCCGTGAATTGTATCCTGCCAGGCTCCTCTGTCCATGAGATTTCCCAGGCATGAATACTGGAGTGGGTTGCCATTTCCTTCTCCAGGAGATCTTCCCAACCCAGGGATAGAACCTGAGTCCCTGGCATTGGCAGGCAGCTTCTTTCCCACTGAGCCACCAGGGAAGCTCGCTTAACATATACTGCCTCTACTATAGTTAATTATGTATATATCTATGCCAGCAGTTAGCAAACTTTTCTGTAAAGGGCCAGATAATAAATATTTTAGGTCTTGCAGGTGTATGGTCTTTGTTATAATTACTCAACTCTGCTTTGCAACACAAAAGCAGCCTGGAAAATACGCAAACAAGTAATTCAGGCTCTGACTCAATAAAAGTTTATTTATGAAAACAGGTAATGAACCAGATTTGGCCCATGAGCAACTGTTGATCACTGGCCTATGCCAGTAGTCTGTAAACTCATTGAAGGCTTTATTATTCTTTGTAAATCATATCATGTTTGATAACAATGATTAAAAACCTGGTATTTTTAACAGTTGGGTTAAAATACCAACTGTTTAGCTTTGGGACCCTGGGCAAATCATTTTACCGCTCTGTGCCTCAGTTTCAAATTATGAAAAACTATGATAATAATGAAACCTGCTTCACAGGCTTCTTAGGGTCAAGTGAAATAATTCTTTTAATACACTGATACATGTTAAATGCTCAGTAAATGTTAGCCATTAATATCTTTTACAGCGCCATGCTCAATAGACAGATATTTGTTAAATAAATTCACAGTGAGATATTAAATTCATGTTTCAAATTTATCTGTAATGGATCAATGTTATTTGAAGATACTGAATGTTAAAAAATATTTGTTAAAATATGTTAATAAAAGGCATGCTTACAAATATAAATATCTATAGTAATTTAAATTGTCTATTATCATCTTGAATAGCAAAAGCTGTTTTTGAAAAGATGTAGAATACAGATATGAAGGGGGAGATATGAGGCAGGAAAAGCCAGTGCTTAATTTCATGGGAGTAAACAAAATCAATTCTGGAAATTTATCATTTTTAAAAAAATTGAAATACCAATAAGTTAATCTAATAAATATAATTTTTAAAGAACAAATCAATGCCAGAATTTTTGATTATTTAATAAAGTTAAAAGATTAGTAGATGAGTAGGTCTAACAAATCAATTTCTATATTTATTTTAATAAAAATGTTGATATTTAGTTATAATTGTTATTTATATTCAGCATTACATCTCACCAAATTAATAAAAATTGGTATACACAAAAGCTTGCTACATAAAAGGGAAACAAGATGAGAACAGTCAAATCACATTCAGTGAGGAAGATTTGGGATTTTAAATGAGAATCATTCCCATTTTCCATTACACACACACACATTCATGCGTGTAAAATAAGTTAGTAAAATATATATGGCATCCAACCTTAAGAAGTACGGTGATGATTCGTCTCCCTTTGTTTGCCTCCCTACACACTCTCCGCTCTCTCTGCTCTGCTGTATGAGCGGGATGTCAGCCTCTTGTGGATGGCTTCCTCCGGGCTCCCATGCCTGCTGGCCTCTGGTTTATGGGACCACTGAGAGTGGGGATCCAGCAGGAAGTCAAAAAGTGCCTGAAAGAGAGGGAGGCCAGAGTATTTCCTTTTCAGTGCATCTCTGGTGGATCTTAGCCACCACCCCCACAGCTACCGGATCTATGCTAGGGTCCCACAGCAGCCCCTCCAGGCCTCTGCTCTCACTGGGTACCTGTCATGCTCTCCCCTACCCCTTTACCCCAGACTTAAGGATGGCATCAGCTTTCTGCTGCTGCCAGTCCTTTGGTACCTCAACATTCCTTGTTTCTTCCCTTACACTGCCCACACCTCTGTAAGTAGTCTTTTTTTTTTTTTTTAACCAACATCTCCTAGCTCTGACCAATACAAAAAAGACCTCCTAAGGATACAGGACTTCCCTGGTGGCTCAGATGATAAAGAGTCTGTCTACAATACAGGAGACACAGGTTCGATTCCTGGGTTGGGAAGATCCCCTGGAGAAGGAAATGGCAATCCACTGCAGGACTATTGCCTGGAAAATCCCATGGACAGAGGAGCCTGGTAGGCTACAGTCCATGGGGTCACAAAGAGTCGGACACGACTGAGCGACTTCACTATAGTTTATATATGTAGTCTATATTTTAGCTAAAGCAAAATTTAGAGAAAGGTAAGAAGGTAGTAAACATTAATACATGCATTTCAAGTTAATGTGTTGCAAAATTTCACTTGGGGAAATAATTTCACCGGAAACAAACAAAAAAAAAACCCTAGAAAGTAATAGTAACAACTGTTTGAATATATATCTGATAAAAATGAGGCTGCAGGGTTGCCTAAGGAGAAAGAATCATTATTATGCATGAGCTGAGGTGAGGTGAAGTCGCTCAGTCGTGTCCGACTCTTTGCGACCCCATGGACTGTAACCTACTAGGCTTCTCCATCCATGGGATTCTCCAGGCAAGAATACTGCAGTGGATTGCCATTTCCTTCTCCAGGGGATCTTCCCGACCCGGGGATCGAACCCAGGTCTCCCTCATTGGAGGCAGATGTTTAACCTCTGAGCCATGAGCTGATAATACATAAAGGCAATTTCTAAACATTTTATTCTATTCTTTGGCCTCAGACATATCCTAATCAGCTCAAGTGAGAGTGAAAATTGTTCAGTCCTGTACCACTCTTTGCCACCCCATGGACAATCCAGTCCATGAATTCTTCAGGCCAGAATACTGGAGGGGGTAGCCTTTCTCTTCTCCAAGGGATCTTTCCAACTTGAGGATTGAACCAAGGTCTCCCACATTGCTAGCAGATTCTTTACCAGCTGAGCCACTAGGGAAGCGCAAGAATACTGGAGTAGGTAGCCTATCCCGTCTCCATCGGATCTTCCTAACCCAGGAATTGAACTAGGGTCTCCTGCATTGCAGGCGGATTCTTTACCAGCTGAGCTACCAGGGGAACCCAAGGATCTTAATTAGCTTAAGGCTCTTAACAAATTTCTCTCTGTCCTTGGACAAGATCCCAACTTTCCACCAAAACCTGCCCCTCCTGCTGACCAAACCATGTCTCCTGACTCTGTCACTATCTCTGGCTTTTATTTCCACCATGGGATTGTACAACCTGTTTTATTTAGGGTGTCCCTGATCTTACCCAGACCATATTAGTACAGGTCTCTGTTTCGAGTTCTATTTTCCTCTGTGCTCTGAAGCTACGGGACTGTCCTGCCCACTGCTCAGCCCCCAGGTTCCAGAACCCTAACCTTCCCAGCATGTATGATGTCCCCCATTTATACACACAACTGACTCACCCAGAAAGGAATTTCAAATAACTCATTTTAAGACATGTATTCAAAAAGTGTGGCACAAATGTTCTTCTCGTTTTTCAGAAGAAGTCATAAATCATAGGGTTTCAGGAAGCAAACCTAAAATAGAAACCATATCTTCTCGATGACTTACTTCCCTAGATTTCATCTGTTAGAGCTGAAGTCCTCAAATTCTTTGCCTTGTGTAGTTCCTACAATAATTTTGAAAAAAAAAAAAACAACTATGTACCCTCTTGCCCATTTTAAGCTGACATCTCAAATTTTTCATCATAAGTTTGAAATAAGTTCATTTCTTGTGAATAGTGAAAATTCACTGTAACTGGAATAAATATTTCTTAATATAATTCAATAAAATATATATTAACTATCTCATTAAATAGAGCTCACTAAGTCTGACAGAAATCTCATAAAATTTTATCTGTTTTATTCAATGTACTGTCAAATAAAGACAAATCCAGACTTATGAAAGGACAGACCATTTGAAAAGACTACCGCAACAGAAAGAACTTTCAGAATGCAAGATGACAAGCATCTCTAGAGTCAGGCTAAAGAGGGCTTTCTTCACAGGAAGGTGTAAACAAGGCTGAAAAGAACTTGAATTAGATAAGTGATCAGGGAATCCTGCTTTTTGTGGTCAGTTTTGGGAGTGGAGGGTCATTAAAAGAAACCATTCCTTATTCTGATATTGGCTCAGGCTGAGGGTGGGTCAATGTTCAAGGTCAAGTGAGAAAGGGAAATTTGAACTACAAAGTTGGGACAGGTCAGGTGAACAAGAATTTTGTTCTGGTTTTTCAGTGGAGATTAAAAGTTCAGCTAGTCATTTATGAGGTGAAGAATGGAAATTTGAAGGGTCCGTATTTGGCTCTTGTTAGGAAAATCAAATCTCTTGATAGGAGATTATCCATATCACTTATCTCAGTCGTATGAGAAAGAGTGGTTCTTTGCAGTAAGCCCTTTCCCAGAATACAAAGGAAGGGGGAGGTTTCTTTAACTGTAGCTGATTTCCAGAATTACAGAGCTCAGGTAAAGTTCAACGTTTTCTATAAAATATTCTTATTAATTAATAACAGGACTTCCCTCGTGGCTCAGACTGTGAAGCATCTACCTACAATGCAGGAGACCTGGGCTCAATCCCTGGGTCAGGAAGATCTTCTGGAGAAGGAAATGGCAACCCACTCCAGTATTCTTGCCTGGAAAATCCCATGGATGGAGGAGCCTGGTAGGCTACAGTCCATGGGGTCACAAACAGTCAGACATGACTGAGTGACTTCACTTTATTATATTAATAAGAGTAAATGTCACTAACCTATACTTTTCCATATATTCTGAATTCAGAGTGCCCCTAAATGGGCCAATACATCCTGAGGGAAATCCAGGCAGTGCTATGTGTTGAAGTTCCTTGAGTTGTATTGAAGGGGTGTAGCCAGTTTTTCCTAGACAGTGTTTCCATATGTCTCACTGGGTGAGATGCTCTGGGTGGTTTCATTCTCCATTACAATTCACCACAGTATGATTTAGAATGGATACAGCCTATGCCTTCCATCTATGAAGTGAGAGAACCACACAAACTTATTCTTGCCCAGAGTAGTGGAGGAGCATCTTTGCATAACTGTCTGTTAGTGTAATAAACACTATTCTAGTCTACCAATGGTTTCTGCGAGGAATATTTAGCTAATATTTTTGTTAGTATGCATGAAATGTCAAAAGTGTCAGTTAATGCAGTCAGTTCAGTTCAGTTCAGTTGCTCAGTCGTATCCAACTTTTTGTGACCCCATGAATCACAGCACGTCAGGCCTCCCTGTCCATCACCAACTCCCAGAATTCACTCAGACTCACGTCCATTGAGTCCGTGATGCCATCCAGCCATCTCATCCTCTGTCGTCCCTTTCTCCTCCTGCCCCCAATCCCTCCCAGCATCAGGGTCTTTTCCAATGAGTCAACTCTTCGCATGAGGTTGCCAAAGTACTGGAGTTTCAGCTTTAGCATCATTCCTTCCAAAGAAATCCCAGGGCTGATCTCCTTCAGAATGGACTGGTTGGATCTCCTTGCAGTCCAAGGGACTCTCAGAGTCTTTTCCAACACACAGTTCAAAAGCATCAATTCTTCAGGGCTCAGCTTTCTTCACAGTCCAACTCTCACATCCATACATGACCACTGGAAAAACCATAGCCTTGACTAGACAGACTTTTGTTGGCAAAGTAATGTCTCTGCTTTTGAATATGCTATCTAGGTTGGTCATAACTTTTCTTTCAAAAAGTAAGCATCTTTTAATTTCATGGCTGCAGTCACCATCTGCAGTGATTTTAGAGCCCAGAAAAATAAAGTCTGACACTGTTTCCACTGTTTTCCATCTATTTTCCATGAAGTGATAGGACCGGGTGCCATGATCTTGGTTTTCTGAATGTTGAGCTTTAAGCCAACTTTTTCACTCTCCTCTTTCACTTTCATCATAGGTCTTTTAATTCCTCTTCACTTTCTGCCATAAGGCTGGTGTCATCTGCATATCTGAGGTTATTGATATTTCTCCCCGCAATCTTGATTCCAGCTTGTGCTTCTTTCAACCCAGCGTTTCTCATGATGTACTCTGCATATAAGTTAAATAAGCAGGGTGACAATATACAGCACTGATGTACTCCTTTTCCTATTTGGAACCAGTCTGTTGTTCCATGTCCAGTTCTAACTGTTGCTTCCTGACCTGCATACAGATTTCTCAAGAGGCAGGTCAGGTGGTCTGGTATTCCCATCTCTCTCAGAATTTTCCACAGTTTATTGTGATCCACACAGTCAAAGGCTTTGGCATAGACTCCTTTTCCTATTTGGAACCAGTCTGTTGTTCCATGTCCAGTTCTAACTGTTGCTTCCTGACCTGCATACAGATTTCTCAAGAGGCAGGTTAGGTGGTCTGGTATTCCCATCTCTTTCAGAATTTTCCACAGTTTATTGTGATCCACACAGTCAAAGGCTTTGGCATAGTCAATAAAGCAGAAAGAGATGTTTTTCTGGAACTCTCTTGCTTTTTCCATGATCCAGCAGATGTTGGCAATTTGATCTCTGGTTCCTCTGCCTTTTCTAAAACCAGCTTGACCTTTAAGCCAACTTTTTCACCCTCCTCTTTCACTTTCATCAAGAGGCTCTTTAATTCTTCTTCACTTTCTGCCATAAGGGTAGTGTCATCTGCATTTCTGAGGTTATTGATATTTCTCCCAGCACTCTTGATTCCAGCTTGTGCTTCATCCAGCCCACTGTTTCTCATGATGTATTCTATATATAAGTTAAATAAGCAGGGTGACAATATACAGCCTTGACATACTTTCCCGATTTGGAGGCAGTCTGTTGTTCCTTGCCCAGTTCTAACTGTTGGTTCCTGACCTGCATACGGATTTCTCCAGAGGCAGGTCAGGTGATCTTGTATTCCTATCTCTTTCAGAATTTTCCACATAACACTTAGATCTCTATATCAATATATGCATCCTAATAAGGAAAGAGTAGACCTCTGAGACCTGGAATAGTAATTAGTGCAAAAATCTTGAATCCCTATCATCCCCTGTACACTCAGTCTGGCAAAAGTAGCCCCCTAACCCTAACTACTGGAGAGCAACCTCCCTGTTCCTGTAAAACAGGGCAGTAGCCTCATCTAAGGCAGCTGCCTTGAAAAGACCTTGTCTTACTCAACAGCCAACACTGATGTTTTTCACTGCTTCCAACTCGTGGCAAGGGTAAGGTTATCACAGCACAAGACCAAAATACAGTCTCTCTTCAATGGAATATCCAGAATGAGCTCTAGGAACTGGCTAATAGGTACTTGTGTGAACTGGGATAATACATGTTAGAATGGATTTGAGGACTCACTGACATGGGAGTACATACTTATGACTCAGAGGTCAATGACCTGGAGCTGCCTTCACATATGCTGTTTGGGTGACATCCTGAAGCTTGGGCAACAGGCTATGTATGGTAAATGAGATAGAAGATATTAGAACTTGCTTGCCAGAGTACTGAGGAATTGTTGAGAAGGTCAAAAGGAATGAAGGCATTAGAAATAATTACCTTCATAACATGAATAACAGGAGACAAGAGGACCTATCTCTAAAGTATATTTCCTTCAGAGGGTAGAGAAGACACTACTATAATCAAGTCATGAGGAGGAACATTTGACGTTATTGAAGGGGAACATTTGACATTTTTATAAAAGTTGGTGTATGCTCTCCTCTGCAAGTCATCATTAGAAGTAAACTATGTTCTAATGGAAATAATAATTTTCAGAACCCAGGTTGCTGCACAAAATCTCAGGGACAAGTATAATTACCATAATGGGAAGTCAGAGTGGAATCAAACGAATTTGACTGACAAAAGTCTGTGGTGATGCTTTATTGATAGTATTCCAGGGCTAGATATATGAACAGTTCTTTTGTATGAAAAGAAAAACATGAGGTTTGACAAGTCAAAAAGTCTGATGTTAACAGACTTGGTCCCCTCCCACGTTTTCAGATCTGCAGTGCAAGTTCTTCTGTTACTCAGGCCATACGCCTCAGTATATCTTGTAATGCTTACAGTATCTATGATGGATAAGGAAGCATTATCTAAGTCATTCTAAGCCATAATATGGGAGTTACAACACAGAATCCTGAGGTTCTGAGCAAAATTCCTATCTCCTATGTCAGTAAACTACTTGCCAATTAAAACATAGCTCCTTACATGCTATTGAGTTCAGTAGAAATATATATAGAGTGCCTTATCAAGAGATAGCAGGTAAGGTGCTATACGACAGGAGCTGCCCACCACAGCTGAACGTTATGATACTCACCAAGTGATAAGATCTGGCAAGCTCAATAGCAGTCCATAGTCCCATGGACACGCTCCAGGATCCAGCCTGAGAAAGCACAAATAAATTGGCTGACTCCACAAACCCTCATGCCTTTGACTGCTGTTACAGTGATGCCCCTCATGAGGCAGGGAGTGGGCTATGAACAACTACTGGAAGAGGAAATTATTAATCTCAAACTTAGTGCACAGATGTGTGAGCATTAAATATCAATGATAGCTGTAAATGGACTGCCACCACACTTCAGTTTCAGTCAGAGTAGAATAATGTTGAAGCAGGAAACTTCCGGTTGGC
>SJXQ01002043.1:17278-29681 GCA_006408695.1 Aepyceros melampus | reverse complement strand
GGAAACTTCCGGTTGGCAGAACTGTGAGTATTACATTAGGCTCTTCACTCTGTAATTAATGGTCATCCAAGGAACTGACTGTAAAGAAAGCATTTAAAAACCAGGTGTTTCTGATGACACATGTGGATATCAAACAGCTTCTCTCCTTAGTCATCGTGGATCTGGCACAATGAGCCCATGAACTATCCTGGCGGCAGGGTTGGAGCCTAAGCTTGAGTTCAACAACACTGGCTCTCTCCATGGGTGATCAAGCTACTCCCACTTCTAAATGTAGAACTCCTCAAGAGCAACATCTGATGCTGGACACTCAATTCCATCACTTCCTTCAAGGATATCATCCAGCTACCTCATTCTACATAGAATACACTGCACCCACTCTATCTTAGAGGTGGTAGTTATTCATCATCACAAACATGGATGCCAACTTTAAACCCATAGGGTCAAGCACCATTTGCCTGCAGTGATGTGCAATTTCTAACATACCATTGTTTGACTTTTCCTCCTTTCTTCCTTAACCATGTTGTTGTTGTTCAGTCACTCAGTCATCTCTGACTCTTTGTGACCCCATGGACTGCAGCACACCAGGCTTTGCTGTCCTTCACCATCTCCCGGAGTTTGCTCAAACTCATGACCATTGAGTCGGTGATACCATCCAACCATCTCATCTTCTGTTGTCCCTTCCTCCTCCTGCCTTCTATCTTTCCTAGCATCAGAGTCTTTTCCAATAAGTTGGCTCTTCACATCAGGTGGCCAAAGTATTGGAGATTCAGCTTCAGCATCAGTACTTCCAATGAATATTCAGCATTGATTTCCTTTAGGATTGACTAGTTTGATTTCCCTGTTGTCCAAGGGACTTTCAAGAGTCTTTTCCAACACCACAGTTCAAAGGCATCAGTTCTTTGGCACTCAGCCTTTTTTATTGTCCAGCTCTCACATATGTTTTCCTTACTCTGACTTACTAGAACCACTTTCCAAATGAGCTACTCAAATGAAAACTTTTGTGTCACACTCTCTTTTGTGGAACTCAGGCTAAAATAACCTGCAATAATTAAATATTTTATAAAATACAAGTAAGCATCTTTGGATCAAAGTGTTTATTAACAATTTGAAACTTATTCATATATGAAAACTATTAAAAATTAGTAATTTTCCAGTTCTGGCAATGATGGAGTCCAACATTTCCCCCATCCCCTTTATCAGAATCAATAACTTTATTTTTCACATTAGAAAACTAGAAAAAGAAGAGCACCTTAGATCCAAAACGAGTAGAAGAAATCAAATAAATATTAGAGCAGAAATCAACAAAATTGAAAACAAGGAAACAATAGAGTAAATTGATGAAACCTAAATCTGCTTCTTTGAAAAGGTTTTGATAAGATTTTAGCTTATATAACCAAGAAAAACAGAGAAGATACAAATGACTAGTATCAGAAATGAAAGAGGGGACATCACTACTGATTCCTTGGATGTTAAAAGGATGATAAAATTCTATCAGTAACACTATAAGCACAAATTTTAAAACTTAGATGAAATTACTCAATACCTCAAATTTAAAGGAAAATATGTATTTCATTTATGTATACCTAATGTTTTAAAATAAAATTCACATTCTCTTTTTCAACATAAAAAATCATTGGTGTCAGATACTAAGTAACAGTAATTGTTTACATTTAATGTATATTTCCCCATAACTATAAGTATTGGAGCTTCAGCTTCAACATCAGTCCTTCTGATGAATATTCAAGACATTTCTTTTAGGATTGGCTGGTTTGATCTCCTTGCAGTACAAGGGACTCGCAAGACTCTTCTCCAATACCACAGTTCAAAAGCATCAATTCTTTGGGGCTCAATTTTCTTTATGGTCCAACTGTCACATCCATACATGATTACTGGAAAAACCACAGCTTTGACTAGACAGACCTTTGTTGGCAAAGTAATGTCTCGACTTTTTAATACACTGTCTAGGTTTGTCATAGCTTTTCTTTCAAGGAGCAAGCATCTTTTACTTTCATGGCTGCAGTCAACATCTACAGTGATTTTGGAGACAAGAAAATAGTCTGTCACTGTTTATATTGTTTCCCCATCTATTTGCTATGAAGTGACTGGACCATGTGCTATGATCTTCGTTTTCTGTTTTTTTTTTAATATAAATTTATTTATTTTAATTGGAGGTTAATTACTTTACAATATTGTATTGGTTTTGCCATACATCAACATGAATCCGCCACAGGTATACACGTGTTCCCCATCCTGAACCCTCCTCCCTCCTCCCTCCCCTTACCATCCCTCTGGGTCATCTCAGTGCACCAGCCCCAAGCATCCAGTATCATGCATCGAACCTGGACTGGCGATTTGTTTCATATATGATATTATATTTCAATTCATGTTTCAATGCCATTCTCCCAAATCATCCCACCCTCGCCCTCTCCCACAGAGTTCAAAAGACTGTTCTATACATCTGTGTTTCTTTTGCTGTCTCACATACAGGGTTATTGTTACCATCTTTCTAAACTCCATATATATGCGTTAGTATACTGTATTGGTGTTTCTCTTTCTGGCTTACTTCACCCTGTATGCTCAGCTCCAGTTTCATCCACCTCATTAGAACTGATTCAAATGTATTCTTTTTAATGGCTGAGATATGCACATGACACCACCCTTATGGCAGAAAGTGAAGAGAAGCTAAAAAGCCTTTTGATGAAAGTGAAAGAGGAGAGTGAAAAAGTTGGCTTAAAGCTCAACATTCAGAAAACGAAGATCATGGCATCTGGTCCCATCACTTCATGGGAAATAGATGGGGAAACAATAGAAACAGTGTCAGACTTTATTTTTGGGGGCTCCAAAATCACTGCAGATGGTGACGCTTACTCCTTGGAAGAAAAGTTATGACCAACCTAGATAGTATATTCAAAAGCAGAGACATTACTTTGCCGACTAAGGTCCGTCTAGTCAAGGCTATGGTTTTTCCTGTGGTCATGTATGGATGTGAGAGTTTGACTGTGAAGAAGGCTGAGCGCCAAAGAATTGATGCTTTTAAACTGTGGTGTTGGAGAAGACTCTTGAGAGTCCTTTGGAGTGCAAGGAGATCCAACCAGTCCATTCTAAAAGAGATCAGCCCTGGGATTTCTTTGGAAGGAATGATGCTGAAGCTGAAGCTCCAGTACTTTGGCCACCTTATGCAAAGAGTTGACTCATTGGAAAAGACTGTGATGCTGGGAGGGATTGGGGGCAGGAGGAGAAGGGGACGACAGAGGATGAGATGGCTGGATGGCATCACGAACTCGATGAACGTGAGTCTGAGTGAACTCCGGGAGTTGGTGATGGACAGGGAGGCCTGGCATGCTGTGATTCATGGGGTTGCAAAGAGTCGGACATGACTGAGCGACTGAACTGAACTGAACTGAACACTCCATTGTGTATATGTACCACAGCTTTCTTATCCATTCATCTGCTGATGGACATCTAGGTTGCTTCCATGTCCTGGCTATTATAAACAGTGCTGTGATGACAACTGGGATACACGTGTCTCTTTCAATTTTGGTTTCCTCGGTGTGTATGCCCAGCAATGGGATTGCTGGGTCAATATTGAGTTTTGAGCTAGGTTTTTCACTCTCCTCTTTCACTTTCATCAAGAGGCTCTTTAGTTGCTCTTTGCTTTCTACAGTAAGGATACTGTCATCTGCATATCTGAGGCTAGTTATTGATATATCTCTCAACAATCTTGATTCCAGCTTATGCTTCATCCAGCCTGGCATTTCACATTATGTATTCTGCATATAAGTTAAATAAGCAGGGTGACAATATACAGCCTTCACCTACTCCTTTCCCAATGTGGAACTAGTCCATTGTTCCATGTCTGGTTCTAACTGTTGCTTCTTTACCTGCTTACAGCTTTCTCGAGAGACAGGTAGGATAGCCTGATATTCCCATCTCTTTAAGAATTTTCCACAGTTTGTTGTGATACATACAGCCAAAGGTTTTGGCATAGTCAATAAAGCAGAAGTAGATGTGTTTCTGGAACTCTGTTGCTTTGTCTATGATCCAATGGATGTTGGCAATTTGATCTCTGGTTCCTCTGCCTTTTCTAAATCCAGATTGAACATCTGGAAGTTCTCAGTTCACTTACTGTTGAAGCCTAGCTTGGAGAATTTTGAGCATTACTTTGCTAGCCTGTGAGATGAGTGCAATTATGTAGTAGTTTGAGCATTCTTTGGCATTGTCTTTCTTTGGATGAAAACTGATCTTTTCCAGAACTGTGGCCACTGCTGAGTTTTCCAAATTTGCTGATATGGAGTGCAACATTTTCACAGCATCGTCTTTTAGCATTTGAAATAGCTCAGCTGGAATTCCATCACCTCCACTAGTTTTGTTCATAGCAATGCTTCTGAAGGCCCACTTGACTTCACACTCCAGGATACTGGCTCTAAGTGAGTGATCACACCATCATGGTTATCTGGGTCATGAAGATCTTTTTTGTACAGTTCTTCTGTGTATTCTTGCCACCTCTTCTTAATATCTTCTGCTTCGGTTAGGTCCATACCATTTCTGTGCTTTAATTTGCCCATCTTTGCATGAAATGTTCCCTTGGTATCTCTAATTTTCTTGAAGAGATCTTTAGTCCTTCCCATTCTATTGTTTTCCTCTATTCCTTTGCACTGATCACTTAGGAGGGCTTTCTTATCTCTCCTTACTCTTCTTTGGAACTCTGCATTCATATGGGTATATCTTTTCTTTTCTCCTTTACCTTTCACTTCTTTTCTTTCCTCAGCTATTCATAAGGACTCCTCAGACAACCAGTCTGCGTTTTTGCAATTCTTTTTCTTGGGGATGGTGTTGATCACAGCCTCCTGCACAATATTATGAAACCCCGTCCATAGTTCTCAGGCACTCAGTCTATCAATCTAATCCCTTGAATCTATTTGTCACTTCCACTGTATAATTTTAAGAGATTTGATTTAGGTCATAGCTGAATCATCTAGTGGTTTTCCCTACTTTCTTCAATTTAAGTCTGAATTTTGCAATAGAGAGTTCATGATCTTTATTGTGCAATAGTCATTTCCTTGTTTTGTTTTTGCTGACTATATATATCTTCTCCGTCTTTGGTTGCAAAGAATATAATCAATCTGACTTTGGTATTGACCATCTAGTGATAGCCATGTGTACCATCTTCTCCTGTGTTGTTGGACGAGGGTGTTTTCTATGATCAATGCTTTCTCTTGGCAAACCTCTGTTAGCCTTTACCCTGCTTCATTTTGTACTCCAAGGCCAAACTTGCCTGTTACTCCATGTATGTCTTGACTTCCTACTTTTTCATTCCAGTCCCCTATGACGAAAAGAACATCTGTTTTTTGTTGGTGTTTTTAGTTCTAGAAAGTCTTGTAGGTCTTCATAGACCTGTTTGCCTTCAGCTTCTTCAGCATTAGTGGTTGGGGCATAGACTGAATTACTGTGATATTGAATGGTTTGCCTTAGAAACGAACAGAGATCATTCTGTAGTTTTTGAGATTGCATCCAAGTACTGCATTTGGACTCTTGTTGAATAAGAGGGATACTCCATTTCTTCTAAGGGATTCTTGCCCACAGTAGTAGGCATAATTGATATAAATTATTGGATTTCTTTTTAACATAATTTCTAAATTTCCCGTTATGACTATTTATTTTTGAAAACCTACCTTTTAGATGTCAAACCAATGACAGAGATAATATATATTATCACTAACTTCAGTCGGTTTTACCAGAAAACAACTTGTGTTTAAAAAATAATGTTAATGCAGTCTATATGTGTGTATATGAAATCTCAGCATGCAATAAATCATTTTGGCAGCCTTGAGAAAGATTGTTCACTATATACTTCTCTGAAATTTCATTTATAGGAATATCACTTCTTCAGTGGCTGGGTGACTTCTTAAAACAGACAGATTTTTGTCTGTCTTCCTAAATGAAAGTGTCTAGGTTTCTTAATATAGCCATCTGACATGTAAAAAGCAGCTAGAATCATTACATTCAACATTAGGCTACTCTATGAGTAGGAGGCCAGGCTGATTGCTTAAGAGCCCATCTAGTTTGATATAATCTGTAGGGAATTTAAGTACTTTGTTCTGACTCCTGTTTCTCCAAAAACATAGTTATAAGCCAGGCAAACTTTATCATCTGGTCTATTCATAGAGTAGCTCCAATTAGTTTCAGTAATATAAGTGCTGACTGGTAAGTCATTCCAAGTTCCTAGAAGGAGTAAATGAACCAGGATTTAAGTGGCTGATTCATGTCAATGTATAGCAAAACGAATACAGTATTGTAAAGCAAATAAATAAATAAATAAAAGCAGTAAATGATAAAAAAAAAGAACAAGTAAAAAAAAAAAGAATTTAGAAATGTGTTACATAAAAAAGACTCCAGTTAGGTAAATATGACAGTTACACAAATATGGTTAAATACAGGCATACCTCAGAGATATTGCCGGCCAGTGCCAGACCACCTCAATAAAATAAATATTACACTAAAGCTAGTCACACAAATTTTTCTGTTCCTCAGGGTATATAAGAGTCATATTTACACTACAATGTAGTCTTAAGTGTGCAATAGTCTTGTGTCTAAAAAATGTACATGCCTTAATTTTAAAATATTTTACTGCTAAAAAATGCAAACCATCATCTGAGCCTTCAACAAGCCATAATCTTCTTGCTCATGGAGGGTCTTGCCTCGATGTTGATGACTGGTGATTGATCAGGGTGGTGATTGCTGAAGGTTGGGGTGATTGTTGCAATTCCTTAGACTAAGAATGACAAAATTTGCCACATTGATTGACTTTCTTTCAAGAACAGTTTATCATTACACATCTCCATCAGAGCTCTTGGATGACCAGGTGCATTGTCAATAGCCATAATATTTTGAAGGGAATCTTTTTTTTTTTCTGAGCAGTAAGTCTCAACAGAGGGCTTAAAATATTCACTAAATCATGCAAACAGTTGTGCCATCTTCCAGACTTTGTTGTTCCATTTATATAGAACACAGGCAGATTAGATTTAGCATAATTCTTAAGGGCTCTAGAATTTTCAGAATGGTAAGTGAGCATTGGTTTCAACTTAAATTCATCAGTTGTGTAAGCCCATAATAAGAGAGTTAGTTAGCCTGTCCATTGAAACTTTGAAGCCAGGTATTGACTTTTCTCTAGCTATGAAAATCCTAGATGGCATCTTCTCCCAACATAAGACTTTCCTCTACATTGAAAATCTGTTGTTTCATGTACCTGCCTTCATTAATTTTCTTAGCTAGATGGTCTGGATAACTTGCTGCAACTTCTACATCAGGACTTGCTGCTTTACTTTGCACTTTGATGTTACTAAGATGGTTTCTTTCCTTAAACTTCATGAACCAACTTCTAGTTTCAAACTCTTCTTCTACAGTTTCCTCACCTCTCTCAGCCTTCACAAAATTGAAGTTAAGACCTTGCTCTGAATTAGGCTTTAACTTAAGGAAATGTGACGGTTTGATCTTCCATCCAGACGACTGAAACTTTTTCCATATCAGTAATAAGGCTGTTTCACTTGCTTATCATTCATGTGTTCACTGGAGCAGCACTCTTAATTTCCTTCAAAAATGTTTCCTTTGCACTCACAACTTGGCTAATGTTTGGCACAAGAGGTCTAGCTTTCAGCCTGTCTCACCTTTCAAAGCACACCTTCCTTACTAAGTTTAATCATTTCTAGCTTTTGATTTAAAGTGAGGGAAAAATCACACCTTCCTCAATAAGCTTAATTATTTCTACCTTTTGATTTAAAGTGAGAGACAAGTGACTTTTCTTTTCACTTGAACACTTTGACACCATTGTAGAATTATTGATTAGCCAAATTTTAAATTGTTGTGTTTCAGAGAATAGGTAGGCCTAAGAAAAGGGATAGAGACAGAGGAATGACCACTTGGTCAAGCGATGAGAATACACACATTTATTAAGACTGCCATCTTAATGAGTTCATGGAGTCCCAGAACAATTACATTAGTAACATCAGAGATCACTGATCACAGATCACCACAGCAAATATAATAATAATTAAAATGTTTGAAATACTGTGAGAATTAACCAGAATGTGACAGAGACACAAAGTGAACAAATGCTGCTGGAAAAATAGTACTGATAGATTTGCTTGACTCAGGGTTGCTGCAAACCTTCAATTTGTAAAAGATACAATATAATATTTCATTTTCTTACATATCCAAGTATGTTTATAAGGAAAATGGGGCTTCCCAGGTGGCACTAGTGGTAAAGAAACTGCCTGCCAATGCAGGAGACCTAAGAGACATGGGTTCAATCCCTGGGTTGGGAAGATTCCCTGGAAAGGGGCATGGCAACCCACTCCAGTATTCTTACCTGGAGAATCTGGTGGACAGAGGAGCCTGGTGGGTTACAGTCTTTTGGGTCACAAAGAGTCAGACATGACTGAAGCGACTTAGCACAATATTTCATTTGCAGCAACATGGATTGACCTAGAGAATATTTTGCTTAGTAAATAAGCTAGTCAAAGACAAATATTATATGGTATCACTTACATGTGGAAGCTAAAAAATAATGCAAATGAATGTGTATGTAAGAAATCTGTGAGTCTGTTTCTGTCACGGAACACAAACTGCTGCTGCTGCTGCTGCTGCTAAGTCGCTTCAGTCGTGTCCGACTCTGTGCTACCCCATAGACAGCAGCCCACTAGGCTCCCCTGTCCCTGGGATTCTCCAGGCAAGAACACTGGAGTGAGTTCCCATTCCCTTCTCCAGTGCGTGAAAGTAAAAAGTGAAAGTGAAGTCACCCAGTCGTCTGACCCTCAGTGACCCCATGGACTGCAGCCTACCAGGCTCCTCCGTCCATGGGATTTTCCAGGCAAGAGTACTGGAGTTGGGTGCCATTTCCTTCTCTGGGAATACAAACTAGTGGTTACCAAAGGGGAGAAGGAAGGACAAATGAAGAATTTGGGATTAGTAGATATGAACTACTACACATAAAATAAATAAGCAAAAAGGATTTACTGTATAGCACAGATATGAAATTATATTCCATATCTTGTAGTAACTTATAATGGTATATAACCTGCAAAAATATCCAAATCACTATGTGTGCACCCAAAACTAAAAATATTTTAAATCAACTATGCTTCAATTAAAAACACAATATCTGTGAAGCGCAATAAAATGAAATACAATAAAATGACATATGCCTGCATACACAATTAAAAGTTTAAATCTGAAGCCAATTAATTGTTTATCTTAGCTTGAAACAAGATTTAAAAAAAAGAAGAAAAATAATTAAAAAAGAAACTTGATGTGAAAATAAATACTAAGATCTTAACCTAGGCCTAACTGCATTTTTAAGCTTTATGGTACATTAACTGCCCTCACATATGATGTCATTTACACACTGTTTTCACAGTAATGACTGTTGTAACTGAGTTTATCTAAAGAATGAAACCACTTTCTTGATTTCTCCCTCACTTTACAGAAGCTCCTTTAATAAAAATTATATTGCATTTCCTATTCAAAGGGTGTTATTCATTTTCCTTCTACTTCATAAGTTAATGTTTTATGAAAAAGATAGACATTTAGGTAAATAGTTGCAAATAAAAATTGTTAAATGTTATACACATTTCATTATTGATTTCAATGTGTGTCAGATAATATTTTTAAAATTATTAAGTGGCTCTGCTGAAATTGTGGTGTAGACAAGTCCAAGGAACTTTCAATCCACTGAAGCAACAAATAAGCTTCCAAAAACTGTGAGAATCAACATTTTTGAAACTATTGAATTTAATCAAACACGTTGAACATGAACTCAAATGTCCACTAACAGATGCACAAGTAAACAAAGTGTGGTATTTACATACAATGCACTGTTAGTCAGCCTTAAAATGGAAAGAAATCCTCTCACACATTGCCACAGAGATGAACCCTGAAGATGCTATGCTAAGTGGAATAAGTGAGTTACAAAGAGACAAATTGCTGTATGATTCCACTTCTGCTGTTATTACTGTTCAGTTGCTGAGTTGTATTTGACTCTTCATGACCCCCATGGACTGTAGCATGTCACGCTTCCCTGTCCTTCACCATCTCCTGGAATTTGCTCAAACTCATGTACACTTAGTCAATGATGCTATCCGATCATCTCATCTTCTGTCGTCCCCTTCTCCTCCCGCTCTCAATCTTTCCCAGCATCAAGGTCTTTTCGAATGAGTCGGCTCTTTGCATCAGGTGGCCAATGTATTGGAGCTTCAGCTTCAGCATCAGTCCTTCCAATGAATATTCAGGGTTGATTTCCTTTAGGATTAACTGGTTTGATCTCCTTGCAGTCCAAGGTACTCTCAAGCATCTTCTTCACTTTCGCTATGTATTTAAAATAGTCAACTTCATAGAAATATAAGTTGAATGGGAGTTACCAGTAGCTACAGGACAAGGCAAAGGGGAATCGTTATGTAAGAGATACAGAGTTTCAGTTTGGCAAGATAAAAAAGTTCTGGAAATCTGTTTCACAAGAATATGAATATATGTAACCCTGCTGAACTACACAATTACTATAATTCTGATAGTAAACTTTATGTTATGTGGCTTTTTTAACCACAATTTTTAAAATATGACACTTGGAGAGTCCTTAAAGAAGAAAGAAGTTGATAATTGCTGGTGAGAGCACGTTGAAACACTTTTATTTTCCTGATTATCATCTGCTATTTATCAGCTCGGAGATGTCCATAAGGATGATAGTCTACATGCCTGATATGGCTTGCTAGTGCCAGAGGAGCAACATGAACCCTGTGTTCAGAGAAATGTGGCTGTGTATTGTGACCTGTCTGGCAGCTCCCTGAAAGCCGTTCTGAGGCTTCCCTTTTTTTGCATCCCTCAGAACCTCCTCAAGGTTTTGAGTAGCCTGTCTGGTGGTATATGTCAAAAGCATGTAAAGAAAGGAAAAGGCTTCTCTGGTGGCTCAGACAGTAAAGAAGCTGCCTACAATGTGGGAAACCCGGGTTCAATCCCTGGTTTGGGAAGATCCCCTGGAGAAGGGAATGGCAACCTGCTCCAGTACTCTTGCCTAGAAAATTCCATGGACAGAGGAGCCTGGTGGGCTACAGTCCATGGGGTTGCAAACAGCTGGACATGACTGAGCAACCAGGCACACATGTAAAGGTGTACAAGTCACCATCTGGAGCAAGGAACAACAGACATGGCAAGAAGCAGGCAAACTGAAAAGTCTTGCAAGGAAGAAGCTGGGGAAGGAGATACATGGAGGAATAAGGGTTTTGAAATGCTTTTGTTTCTATTGAGGACTGTCAAAGGACACATGCATACCCAAGAATAGATGCATAGTTACAAAATACCTAAGAAGGCCCGAGCTTTAACCTCTGCTCAGTCTTAAGCCTCAATATACTGCTAAGTCGCCTCAGTTGTGTCCGACTCTGTGCGACTCCATAGATGGCAGCCCACCAGGCTCTGCCGTCCCTGGGATTCTCCAGGCAAGAACACTGGAGTGGGTTGCCATTTCCTTCTCCAACGCATGAAAGTGAAAAGTGAAAGTGAAGTCGCTCAGTCGTGCCTTAATATAAGAGGAAGTAAAACCTAAGTCTGACTTCTTAATGGCCTTGCTAAGCACTGAAAGCATGCCCCAACTCAGAGTCAGTGTGCAAAGAACAGGAGAGGTTTATTTGCTTATTTGTTTGTGCTTTGTTCCTTTCCTCCTTCTCTTCCTCCTCCTTCTCCTCATCTCCTTCTTCTTCCTTTCTCCTACCCCTCTCCTCCTCCTCTTTCTACTACTTGTACTTTCTCTTTTTTCTATTGATTCCAGGCTTTTAAGGAAATCTCTGTCAAATTACTAGCTGGCCACTAGGCTAATGGAACAGAGACTTCAGTGACCACACATAGCAAACAATACACTCTTTGCAAAGACAGAAAAACTAGAAAAGTCACTAAGCAGAAAACTACGATATACAAGAGCAGAAAAAATAAAATAAACCTGAGTAGAATAACCAAAAGAGAATTAGTTGTTTATATTAATATTAGATTTTAAAAATTAAGATACAAAGAAGGACATTATATATTTATAAAAGGGTCAGATAAGCAAGAATATTTGACATTTAAAAACATATACACAGGTAAAAATAAAAACCCAAAATATATGAAACAGAAATTTATAGAATCTAAGGGGAAAATAGATTCTACAATAATATAGTTTTCTATGTCTCACTTTCAATAATGGATAGAATTATAGAAATGATCAGTAAAGAAATAGAAGATTTGAACAATACTATAAACCCAGGTGGCTAAGATAGTAAAGTGTCTGCCTGCAATGCTGGAGACATGGGTTCGATCCCTGGGTTGGGAAGATCCCCTGGAGAAGGAAATGGCAACCCACTCCGGTACTCTTGCATGGAAAATTCCA
>SJXQ01002043.1:0-10490 GCA_006408695.1 Aepyceros melampus | reverse complement strand
TAATGTTGAAGCCTCTCTTGGAGAATTTTGAGCATTACTTTACTAGCATGTGAGATGAGTGCAATTGTGCGGTAGTTTGAGCATTCTGTGGCATTGCCTTTCTTTGGGATTGGAATGAAAACTGACCTTTTCCAGTCCTGTGCCCACTGATGGGTTTTCCAAATTTGCTAGCATATTGAGTGTAGCACTTTCACAGCATCATCTTTTAAGATTTGAAATAATCAGCTGGAATTCCATCACCTCCTCTAGCTTTGCTTGTAGTGATGCTTCTAAGCCCCACTTGACTTCACATTCCAGGATGTCTGGCTCTAAGTGAATGATCATACCATCATGCTTATCTGGGTCATGAAGATCTTTTTTGTATAGTTCTTCTATGTATTCTTGCCACCTCTTCTTAATATCTTCTGCTTCTGTTAGGTCCATATCATTTCTGTCCTTTATTGTGCCCATCTTTGCATGAAATGTTCTCTTGGTATCTCTAACTTTCTTGAAGAGATCTCTAGTCTTTCCCATTCTGTTGTTTTCCTCTATTTCTTTGCACTGATCACTGAGGAAAGCTTTCTTATTTCTCCTTGCTATTCTTTGGAACTCAGCATTCAAATGGATGTATCTTTCCTTTTCTCTTTTGTTTTTCATTTCTCTTCTTTTCACAGCTATTTGTAAGACCTCCTCTGACAACCATTTTGCTTTTTTGCATTTCTTTTTCTTGGGGATGGTCTTAATTCCTGTCTCCTGTACAATGTCATGAACCTCCATCCATAGTTCATCAGGCACTCTATCTATCAGATCTAATCCCTTGAATCTATTTGTCACTTCCACTGTATAATCATAAGAGATTTGATTTAGGTCATACCTGAATGGTCTAGTGGTTTTTCCCTACTTTTTTCAATTTAAGTCTGAATTAGGTAATAAGGAGTTCATGATCTATTATGGCATAGAATAAAAATGTACATTTATGAAGGAGCCTAGAAACTATGTCACTAAATAAAACCCACATGTACTATGTATCGCCATATGAGAAACATGGAGTAGAAATGGAAATTAAGAAGATGTAAATATACTTAATAACAAAGACATGCACTTCCGGTAAGAACTTGTCATTGAGGCTGCCAATAACTCTAAATTTCTAATCTTAGAAGGTAACAGTGTCTCAAATGACACCTCCGATAGAGGAGTCAGAATTCAGTATTCATAAGTAGATCTTTCCTATCCAACCACAGATGTTTAAATAATATGGTTCCATATTGACTTTTATTTTCATATTGCCTTCTTAAAAGGGCATTTCTTTCACTAATTTACAATTTGGTTTTATCATCTAAACAGGTTACATAAATGCTTAAGCTAAGATTGTGTCCATGTCCCCTCTTTTCATCAAGTACCATTCAGTTGTTGCTATGGTCCTTGGCAACAGCATGTACTGTGCTATGGGAACATAATTTTCCATGGCATAATTGCCTTAAAAATCTGGAATTTGCTTCTGTTTTCTACTTGTACTTATTATGAGCTAAAATGTCAGCTTCAGTACCAGCTTCAAAGGAATTTTTGCTCTTTTATTTCTGCTTAATATCTAATGCTCTGAGCAGTGCCTGGCACATAAGAGGTACCCTCAAAATATTTGTTAAATGAAGGAAATGGAAATCAAGTCTCTTGAGATCTGCTCTTTACTTGTACTTTCTTCAAAAAGTGAAGCTCCGGAGAAACCTGTCATTCAATTCCTGTGATTTCTGAGGCTTAAAAATACTTTACCAACAGAAAGGTATTAACCAAAAGGTCCAAACAGTTATGCAAGATGAATAAGTCCTAGAGGTCTGCCATAGAGCATAGTTCCTATAGCTAATAATACATTTAATACTGAAAATTTTGCTAAGAGGCTAGATCATATGTTAAGTGTTTTATCACAAAAATGATAGTAATAAAGAAGACAGGAAAACACTTTGGGAGGTGATGGATATATTTATAACAGATAGTGGCCATGTTTTCATGGCTGTATACTTACCTCCAAACTCAAAGTTGTATATGTGGAAAATGTACAGCTTTTTATGTCAATCGTGTCTCAATAGAGTGATTAAAAAAAAAAAAGCTCATTCCAATGAGATATATCAGAGGATGGAGCTTTTGACATAAGTTCAGCATTATCCAAGCATCAGGAACACCTTTGGTGAAAATTAAATAGAAAGTAAAATATGATGGAAGAGAGTAAGACCTTAGTGCATGCATACTAAGTCACTTCAGTTGTGTCCAACTCTTTGCAACCCTATGGACTATAGCCCGCCAGGCTCTTCTGTCCATGGGATCCTCCAGGCAAGAATATTGGGTGGGTTGCTATGCCCTCCTCCAGGGGATCTTCCTGATCCAGGGCTCGAACCTGTGTCTCTTCCATCTCCTGTGTTGGCAGGTGTGTTCTTTACCACTAGCACCACCTGGGAAGCCCCTAAAATCCTTGGATTTTAATTTAATTTGACACAGAACAAATTAATTTTTATTAAATTCTTTGGAGTTTATTTATGAGAAATTCATAAAGGGAAAGGAGAGGGTTTTTTGTTTGTTCATTTGTTTTCAAATTCAGAGCACCTCTACATTCTGGTCATTTTATTATTGGTCTATCTAAATGTGATCTAATATTAGAACTTCTGACGAACTTGATTACAACATAGGTGGATATAAGGGAGGATGAAAAATAGGAGAGCAAGACTAGAACTACAGAGAAAGACTGTCTTTGTAAATGAATAATTTATTGCTATAGGTGTGGGAAATCTTGCTAATGAGAGAATGATGGCCAGGTGGCTGGACAAAATCCAGAATGACTCCATGGTACTACTAACTATAGCACCAGGAGCACAGGGCTCAATCAGCAATTATTAATAAAAGTTTTCATATGGTGAGTGAAAAGACAACTCTAATAAAATCTGGTGATGGGATATGCAGCTACAAACTTGACTTACCGTAAGTTTAATGATTAAGATATGTGAGTTAAAAGAGCAAAGACCTTATGAAACATTGGAATGAAGGTGGATTAAAGGTCCTCCATTTCCCTGGCTATTTGTTTCCACGTTGAAGGATTTCACAATTGCACTCCTGATCTCTCTCCCTAAGCTTCCCTCCCTTGGGGAGGATGATTGGTGAGCTTGGGAGAAGAAATTGAGACGTTAGGTCAGTCTTGTCTTCTGTCTTTGGATCTTACTATCTACACTGAGGATTCAGTCTGGCTTTCTTTATGCTGTAAGTTAAAATGGACTTGTTCTGTGGTGCTAGGAGATGAGGAAGGCAGCAATTTTCTAGCAGTAACAGAAATTGGATAACCAAATTTGTCTAGCTCAAGGGGGAATTATTTGCAAGACTTTGGTTAAGTATCAGGAATAAAGCTAACATTTTGATGTTCACCTCACTGTGTAGACTTCCCTTGTGGCTCACCTGGTAAAGAATCCCTCTGCAATGTGGGAGCCCTGGGTTCTATCCCTGAGTTGGGGAGATCCCCTGGAAAAGGGAAAGGCTACCCACTCCAGTATTCTGGCCTAGAGAATTCCAAGGACTATATAGTCCATGGGGTTACAAAGAGTCAGACACAAATGAGCGACTTTCATTTTGACTATCCTCTGTCACCCAAGCCTTATTTTTTGATTGATTCTAATCTAGGAAACATTTAAAAAGTGCAAAAAGAAAAATAAAGTAGTCCAAATCTCATGAGTTTTCCAGGATGACTTAATATAAATATAAATAATCAGGATGACTTAATATAAATATAAATAATTAGCAGGAAGAGAAAAGGGGAAATATTATTTGTAGACTCTTCCATTTCAGGAACTTTGGAAGACATTTCAAGCTTCAGATTTAATCATTGTACTAGGCACTGAGAATACATTTCTTTTTCTGTGAGATTGCTCTTGAAAAGCCTTTGTCACTTCTGTTCTTTGGTCAGCAATATAGAACTTGGGCTGCAGTCTGAGATACTTCTAATCCCAGAGTATTTTTCAAAAGCAATTGTCTTCAGATGTATTTATATATCATCTTTATATAAACCTGTCTTCATGTTAAAAGAGAAAACTCAATTATATTTGGAATTTTAGGATAAAAGGAAATATTATACTAAATGAGAAGTTTAAAAAAATCCTCCCTTGAAGTTGAGAAGTTTGGGGTAAGTTATTGGCACAGATGGTATGCAATGAGAAAGCAGTCTGTTTTATCCAGATTGAGAGTCCAGCAGACATGTATGCAATTGAACTACTTAGCAGAGTGAAATGTACATTTACAAAAACAACAACAACAAGGGACAGTTTTGTGTGCACACTTGTGAGAAACAGAATTCTTTCATTGCATTATTGGGGCTTCCCTGGTGGCTCAGAAAGTAAAGAATCTGACTGAATGCAGGAGACACAAGAGACCTGGGTTCAGTCCCTGGGTCAGGAGTAAACGGAAATGGCAACCCATTCCAGTATTCTTGCCTGAAAAATCCCATGGACAGAGGAGCCTGGTGGGCTACAGTCCATGGAATCACAGAGAGTCAGACACGACTGCGCAACTAACACTTTTCTTTCATGTATACAGGGCTTATGCATTGAACAATAGAGCATATTTTATGTATCTTTACTTTTTGGTGCTTCTGGCATCCAAAGCAAGACTTGGCTATTGACTTCTGGACTGATCAACATTTATATTTAGTCCACCAAAGAATAGGGAGTTGTTTTGTAAGCTATGTGTGTGCTTGTGAGGTGAACACAGTGGTAGAAACATATGGAAATGGGAATGTTGATTCTATTTCAGATAATACAAAAGGAAAACATGCCACCATCTCTGCCACTGAATACACCTACAGCTGGGAAAGAATGAGTGGAGAAGCTGAGGACTTTGAAATATAAATAGCAGTGGGTAAATTGAGAAAGGACAACCAAATTCAAAATATCAGGGAACTGACAGTGGGTTTAACATTTTTTACTTCTTGTACTCTCTGTCTTGAATGTAATACACTCTGAAAGTGAGTACTGCAGTGTAGAAAGTGAGTTTAGAGAGCTTAAAATAGTTGGACAAGAAATGCCTAACATTCATTGAGATCACCGATATAGCCCTTTCCTTCCTATCTTTGAAATACACCTCTCATTGTTAGCACCTCTCATTGCTAAGCTGTGTCCGACTTTCTTGCAAACACATGGACTGCAGGCTCCTCTGTCCATGGGATTTCCCAGGCAAGAATACTGGAGTGGGTTCCCTTGCCTTCCTCCAGAGGATCTTCCCAACCCAGGGATCGAATCTGTGTCTCCTGCATTGCAGTCAGATTCTTTACCATCCGAGACACCTGGGAAGCCCACATCTCACATTAGATAATGTTTTTTTCAAAATGCATCATTAAATTAAATACAAAATCTAAAACTATAAAGCATCTGAAATAAATATAGGGGAAATATTTTATGAACTTCAGGGAGGCAAAGACTTCTTAGATATGACACCAAAAACATGATTCATGACAACTGGACATTATCAAAATCAAAGCTATTCTCCTTGAAAAACACTGTTAAGAGAATGAAAAAAATAAGCTACAGAGAGAAAATATTTTCATATCACACCTGATAAAGGACATGTATCCAGAATATATACACACACACACACACAAACTCAGAACTCAGGAGGCAAATAAACAAACCAACATAAAATAAAATCACAAAACTCAATAATATGATAATAAACATTAAACATCAGATGGGAAAAGAATTTTAACAGACATTTTGTTAAAGAAGATATAGGAATCACAAATTAGTACATCAAAAGATGTTTAACACGATTAATTATCAGGAAAATTCAAATTAAAACCACAATGTGTTAGCATCACACACATTTTAGAATGAATAAAATTAAAAATATTAACCACACCAAGTACTGGATGGGATGTACAGAAGGATTGAATGGGATGTAGAGAGACTGGAACTGTCAGACACTACTGGTGGGAATATAAAATGTCACAGACACATTAAAAAACAGTTTGGTAGACCACAAGTAACAAATGTCTTTGAGAATGTAGAGAAAAGAGAGCACTGACTCACTGTTGATAGGAATGTAAATTGGTATAACCACTGTGGAGAACAATATGGAGGTTCCTTAAAATACTAAACGTAGAATCACCAAATGACCCAGCAATTCTACTCCTCTGTATATATCTGAAAAAAAAAAACATTAATTCAAAAGGATACATGCATTCCCCAATGTTCAGAGAAGCATCTTTACTATTGTCAAGATATGGAAACAATCTAAGTGTCCATCAAAAGATGAATGGATAAAGAAAATTATATATACATATATATATATATATGTAATTGAATACTACTCAGTCATAAAAAGAATGAAATTTTGCCATTTGCAACAATGTGGATGGACTTGGAGAGTTTTATGCTAAGTGTGATAATTCAGACACACAGAAGAAATATCATGTAATATCATGTGTGGAATCTAAAAAGAAAAACAAGTTAGTGAATGTAACAAAAAGCAAATGGATATCTGTTCACAGATGTAGAGAACAAAGCAGTGGTTATCAGTGGGGAAGGAAAGGGGAAGGGACAAGATGGGGTGGAGGATTAAGAGGTACGAACTGTTATATATAAAATAAATAAACTACAAGGACATATTATACATCACAGATAATATAGCAAATATTTAATAATAAATATAAATGCAGTATAATCTATGAAAATATTGAATCAGTATGCTGTACACCTATAACATATAATGTTGTACATTAACTATATATTGATAAAAATAAAAATAAAGAGGAAGAAAGAATTTTAAGGGATTGATGCTATGGAAAATGCTTGTCAGCTGGCTTTATGGTCTTCTGTGCCAGCTGAGTGGTGAATGGGGCATTTGCTTCCTACCTCCCATTTTTTGTTATTCCTCTTTTGCTGTTGTGGTCAGTCATGTCTGATTCATTGTGAACCCATGAACTGTAGCCCACCAGGCTCCTCTGTCCATGGAATTTTCCAGGCAAGAATACTAGAGTGGGTTGCCATGCCCTCCTCCAGAGGATCTTCCTGACCCAAGGATTAAACTCACATCTCTTGCATCTCCTGCGTTAGTGGGCAGGTGGGTCCTTTATCACTAGTGTCACCAGAGACATCTATATGAAATGAATGGTTATGTATAAATACAAATGTTATGTTTTTGTAGTAGGTGTTTTTTATATTTTTTAATACATTTCTTTTCCTTTGATTTCAACCTCTCTCAAAGGCCTCTAATTGGCCTCTTTCCGATCACAGGGTTATAAATAAACATGATTGCTTGGGAAAAAAAAAAAAAACAGGTTGGCCATTTCTTTAAAAATTAAACGCGTGCCTATCATATTATCTAGACATTTCACTCTTAGATATTTCCCAAGAGAAATAAAACAATACATCCATAAAAAGATTTGTGCATGAATGTTCATAGCAATTTAATTTGAATTAGTAAAAATACTGTAAACAGGAAAACTCCGAATGTCCACTGAGAAGTAAATAAATATAGCACCACTCTTCACAATAACCAAGACAAGGAAACAACCTAATTGTCCATCAACAGATGAATAGATAAAGAAGCTGTGGTACATATATACAATGGAATACTACTCGGCCATAAAAATCATGTCATTTATAGAAACATGGATGCAACTAGAGACTATCACACTAAGTGAAGTAAGTTAGAGAAAAACAAATGCCATATGATATCACTTATATGTGGATTCTAAAATATGACACAAATGAACTTATCTATGAAACAGAATTGGGATATAGAGAACAGACTGGTGTTGCCAAGGAGAAGGGTGGTGGGAGAGGGATGGAATGAAAGGTTGGGATCATCAAATGCAAACTATTATATCTAGAATGGATAAAGAACAAATTCCTACTGTATATCACAGGGAATTATATTCAATATCCTGTGATAGACCATAATGGAAAAGAATATTAAAAAAAATAATGTATATAGGTATATATCTGAATCACTTTGCTGCACAGCAGTAGTTAATACTATAAATCAACTATACTTCAATTTTAATAAAGGAAATAAATTAATAAATGACAAATTGTAATATTTATTAATTTATTTCCTTTATTAAAATTGAAGTATAGTTGATTTACAGTGATAACTACTGTAATATTTATTAATTTAATATTTATTAATTTAATATATCTATACCTGTCCCTCTACCTGGGCTTCCCCAGTGGCTCAGCAGTAAAGATTCCAACTGCAATACAGGAGATGCACCTAGACTCAGGTTAGATCCCTGGGTCAAGAAGATCCCTTGGGGGAGTGCATGGCAACCACTCCAGTATTCTTGCTTGGAGGCTCCCATGGACAGAGGAGTCTAGTGGGCTATAGTGCATAGGGTCACAAAGAGTCAGACCCCACTGAAGCGACTGAGCATGCACACTCACTTACATCTATACCTACAGCTACATCTCTATACCTAGATATCTATAGAAATAGATCAGTATGGAAATGAGTAATATATGCTACAATATACATGAATCTCAAAACAATTATCATAGTGAAACAAGACTAGAAAAATATAAGCACACACTGCATTATTGCATTAGTATGAAATCATACAAAATTCAAGGCCTATGAGTAACCATGGAACAAGAGGGAGGGTGCAGAGAGTGAGAACAAGAAAGGATTATCAGAGGAATGAAGACACTTCTAGGAACAATGAAGTGAAATGTCATCATCCTGAGAGTGGAGATAGTTTTATGAGCTCATATAGATCAAAAGGCTTCCTGGGTGGCTCAGCAGTAAAGAATGAACCTGCAGCAGGAAACATGGGTTAGACCCCTTGGTCTGGAAGATCCGCTGGAGGAGGGCATGGCAACCCATTCCAGTATTCTTGCTTGAAAATTCCACAGAGAGAAGAACCTAGTGGGCTACAGTCCATGGGGTCTCAGAGAGCCAGACAAAACTAAGTGACTGAGTGCACACACACATATATGTTGAAAACTGTACTATACAGTTTAAATGTGTAACAGCGTGTTTTATGTCAAACATACCCTCATACACCCATTTAATAAAGTAAAATAATGGGAAAAGACAAACCATGCAAACATTGAACATAATGCTGGAGTGGATATATTACTATGGTAAAACTTATATTTCTTTTGTTAAATTCATTTTAATTGGAGGTTAATTAATTTACAATATTGTATTGGTTTTGCCATACATCAACATGAATCCACCATGGTTATACACGTGTTAACAAGGGTAATTTAGGGATGAAGAAGGGTATAACAATGCTAAAGGATTCAATTGAAGGATTGAAAATCCCAAATGGATATGTGCCTTGCTTGTGTGCTCAGTCTGACTCTGCAGCCCCAGGCTCCTCTGTCCATGGAATTTTCTGGGCAAGAATCCTGGAGTGGGTGGCCATTTCCTACTCCAGGGATCGAACATGCATCTTTTTCATCTTCCACCTTGGCGGGCAGATCTTTTACCACTAGCGTCACCTGGGAAGCCCAGATATGTCTTAACTGAGCTTCAAAATAACTGAAACAAAAAAGAAGGAAATTAAAGAAGAAATAGAAAATTAGGCATTTGTAGTTAGATGTTCTAACACTGTTTTCTGAATAACTCATAAATAGTAAGTTTGAATAAGATTTAGACAAGACTATCAAATAACTGATCTAATTGATATTTATGAAGCACTCCACATGGCACCTGGCATAATAAATATTCTTTTCAAATGCACATGCATCATTTACCAAGATAAACCGTATTTTGGACCACTAAAAATTCTCAATAAGATTACTGGTGCACGGGGATGATCCAGAGAGTTGATATGGGATGGGAGGTTGGTGGGGAGGTTCATTGGAAACTCATGTACACCCGAGATGGATTCATGTCAATGTATGGCAAAACCAATACAATATTGTAAAGTAAAATAAAGTAAAAATAAAAATAAATAAATAAATAAATCAAATGTTAAAATTATACAATATATCTTCTCTGGCCATAATGGAATTAAATTAGAAATAAATTCTAGAAAAATACTTTTTAAATTCCATTGTTCTAAAATTAAACATCATTCATAAATCATATGTCAAACGGGAAGTGATAAGAAAAGTTAGGAACTATTTTGAAAGGAATAAAAATAAAACACAAGATGTCCAAATTTTTGTGATGCTTTTTAAAGCAATATTTAAAGAGAAAGTTATAGCAGGAAATGTTTAGAAGAGGAAATAAAGATTCCCTAATCAGTTATCTAAACTACCACATTAAAAAACTAGCAAAAAAAAAAAAATAGCAAATTATACCCATAGCAAGCAGGAAGAATGAAATCATAAAAATAAGCGTAGAAATCAGTGAAGTTGAAAGAAAATCAATAAGGAAAATGAATGAAAATACGAGCTGATTCTTTCATTATAAGAAAATTGATAGCCCGACTGACCAGAAAAAAAAAGATCAAAAAAGAAGAAAAAATTACCAGTTGCTAGAAGTTAAAGGTAAGATATCACTGCAGATACTATAAACATTAAAAATATAATAAG
>SJXQ01002042.1:134923-166295 GCA_006408695.1 Aepyceros melampus | reverse complement strand
TCCATACAACTTGTGAAATTATTTGTTCTAGTTCTGTGAAAAAGACCATTAGTAGCTTGATAGGGATTGCACTGAATCTATAGATTGCTTTGGGCAGTATACTCATTTTCATGATATTGATTCTTCTGATCCATGAACATGGTGTATTTCTCCATCTATTGGTGCCCATCTTTGATTTCTTTCACCAGTGTTTTATAGTTTTCTATACATAGGTCTTCGTTTCTTTAGGTAGATTTATTCCTAGGTATGTTATTCTTTTTGTTGCAATGGACTCACAAAGTTTTAATGAGTTATATATTCAGAAATATTACCAACATGACTGAGAGGGATAGAGACATTACAGAATTGAGGAGAGACCTTTGAACTCATAGAATTCTGCTCTCAGGAAACAGACACATAGAGCTGCTTAGCTATACATAGGTGTTACCTTGCATGACAAAGGAAAGACTGCTCAGAGGGTGTAGTCAAGAGCCCAGAGAGTAGAGCAGCAAACCATAAAGAATTCTTTCCAGATTGTGAGGCCTGAACAAAGAACTATCAAAACTTGGCCAGCTAGATTTCAAAATTTCTATGAAACAGTGACTCCCTTATGCCTCCTTTTGACCCCATTTTTAGCAGGAATCTCTAGAGCAGTTATATTATGCCTATTCAATCACTGTAGATATGTGGGGAGCTGATAACTTACCCCTTTGGTTTTGCAGGTCTACAAATAGAGAAGAACTGTATTCAAGCAGTTACAGTTAAGAAGTACATCTAGGATTTCCCTGGTGGTACAGTGGATAAGAATCTGCCTGCCAATGCAGGAGACACAAGTTCAATCCCTGGTCCAAGAAGATTCTATATGTCACAGAGCAACTAAAGCCCATGTGACACAACTACTGAGCCCTTGTGCCTGGAGCCCATGTGACACAACAAGAGAAGCCACCACAATAAGAAGCCAATGTACCACAACGAAGAGGAGCCCCTGCTTGCCAAACTAGAGAAAGCCTGCACACAGCAACAAAGACTCGGCGCAACCAAAGCAAATAATGAATTTTTAAAAAATCACTTCCTTTAGAACCAACAGGAAATGAAAGTAAATCTAAGGGGCTTTATCCTCCCTGGACCAGATTTAGATAATGAAATTCTGGATTTTGAGCTGATGCTGCGATGGAATAAGACTTTTAGGGACCTTGGGAGGGGGTGAGTGTGTTTTACATGTGGAAAGGACATGGATCACTGGGTGCCAGAGGGTAGACTGTGACATGCAGCCTCCAAGTGACCCCTTTCTCCTGGAACTCACTCCTTTGTATAACTCCCTCCTTTAAAATGTGGAATGGAATTATTGACTTTGCTTCTAATGAAAAGAATATAGCATAAGGGATGTCATATCTCTTCTGAGGTTGACTTATAAAAAGACTGTGGTTTCCATTTGGACATGCTCTCAGTGTATTTCTTGGATCATTCATCCCAGGGTATGCTGGCTGCCAAGTCATGATTGAGTCCTATGGGGAAGCCCATGTGGTGAGGAACCAAAGTCTGCCAATAGTCATGTGAATAAGGTTGGAAGAAGATCTACACACACACACTCACACACACACACACACACACACACACACAAACACACACATCGAGCCTTCAGATGAAACCTCAAGCCAAAGCAACAACTTGATTGGAACCTCTTGAGAAACCTTGAGCCAGCTAAGCCATGACCAGACTGCAACTTACACAAATTCTGATATAAGCAGTATTTCGTTTAAAAACCAAAAAGAAAAGTGGGGGGAGGTGGAAGTACAAACCTGCAGGATTTATGCTCCTGAGCACCTTGTGGTGCTAGATTTTACCTGAGACTGTATCCTTGACTGGGTCTTTTTCCCTGCGCCTCCTCACTGACAGCTTTTCTCTGAGAGCAGTCCCCCTGCAAATCACAGGCTCTGCTTCTAGGGATCCAAGGTAAGATAGCAGCTGAATCTCTCTAAAACTCAAATATTGCAATTGGCCTCAAACAAACTATTATTCTTGGTTTGTTTTATAAACTCCTCATTTGATGGTTCATAATCACATTTCTATTTAATTTAGTACATATATAGTTTAGGCTTTTACTATCTCAAGGAGAAGGCAATGGCACCCCACTCCAGTGTTCTTGCCTGGAGAATCCCGGGGACGGCGGAGACTGGTGGGCTGCTGTCTATGGGGTCGCACAGAGTCGGACACAACTGAAGCAACTTAGCAGCAGCAGCAGCAGCAGTTTACTATCTCAGGTTGCTGGGCTTTCCTGATAGCTCAGATGGTAAAGAATCCACCTGCAATGCAGGAGACTTGGGTTCGATTCCTTGGTCAGGAAGATCCCCTGGAGAAAAGAATGGCAACCCACTCCAGTATTCTTGCCTGGAGAATTCCACGGACAAAAGGAGCCTGGCAGGCTACAGTCCATGGGGTCACAAAGAGTCGGACACAACTGAGTGACTAACACACACACACACACACACACACACACACACACCTTGAGCTGCTATGCATGTAAATGAGTTTCTGGTAAAAAATAAAATAAAATAAGACAAATATATCTGGGCTGGTATGTTTTTCAGGAATTTTTTTTAAAGCATTAAGCATAGTTAGGAATCCTAATGCCACCAAAGTTTTGTGTTTTTAAATTCCTATGTCTAAACCATCTTGAATGATTTATGATTTAGAAACAATATATATATACATTCAATTTAATAATACCAGGAAGTCACATACTCTATCCTTTCTAGTAAAATAAACTGCTGTCAAGTTTAGTTTATGAATTCGTATGATCAGATGATAAAATCTGCTTTAGGAAAAAGTGACTCTCAGTTTCAAGATATTACCATAGTTTAGCCTTCGAGGCAGGAAAACCCCTGTGGTTCTCTATGCGTCTCCATGTCCTAAGATCTTTACAAAATGGGGGTTTACAGAAAGTTATTTTTACTTCTGTGAAGTATTACTCCTGAGTCTCTCACATTCTGTGGCTCTTATTGACACACACAAGTGTTCAAACATTTTAGGAGACCTGAAGAAGAGTGGACAGAGGGTAGAGTGGTAACCCTTCTGTCCTCCATGGGTATTTCCAAGAGCTTCTTACCCAGAAAGTCCTAATATATCGGGGACCATTGATTGAAGAAGCCTAGGTGTAAGCTTCATGCCTGACTGGTAGGCAAGACTTGCTCTGTTATGTCCAGGAGTTGTGTATAAATGTGTATTTTTGAAGGAAGGGAGCAGAGGAGAAAATTTAGCTTTTCAAGAGCATTCAACTCCAAGACATAGGAGTAAGTACACAGAGGGGCCAGACACTGTAAATGAGAAACTCTTTCTTGGAAGTGTACACTTCTAAATCAGGAGCAGACCAACAGATAAAAGCCCAAGGGTGGGACTTCCCTGGTGGTCTAGTGGCTAAAACTCCATACTCACAGTGCAGGGGGCCTGGGTTTGATCCCTGGTCAGGGAACTAGATCCCATGCACCACAATTAAAGATTCCACATGCCACAACAAAGACCCAGCACAGTCAAATAAAAAAATTTTTGAAGCCCAATGGTAAGAAAAAGGAGTGGGGGAAGTACACAGAGAAGATGCTTGTCTGAGCAGAACAAGGAGAACCAGAAAGACCAATATAAATAAACTTTTGGCTAATCATGGGGAATAAGTTGGAGGCAATGTTTATTGCTAGTATTTGTCCTGGAGGAGAATGTTCACCAAAATATTCAGATGGGACAAGTCCATGGTCCGTCTCAGACATTCACTTCATGACATCCCCTTCTCCCCTCTCCATCACCATCCCAAACCCCTCACATGTAGCAACAATCAACTAGAGTAGCATGTTTCAAACTTTTGACTCAATTTAATGGGTCATAATTAGTGTTTTTATAGTGAAATAGACTAAAATTGAAAATGTCAGGGTTCATTGCACATATTAAGACTAAATACTACTTTTCAATTATCTAGGTGTGCTGTAGGAGGCTGTCCCCATTTTGCATGAGACAGATTTTATGTCTGTTGTCCTGGCACGATTATCATTAGCACTCCTCACTTTCAAGTGTTCTGATTGGACAATAAATACTATATTCTCCCAAATAGTAGGTCACAGTATTATTTCTTTCTATGGGTCTTAGTCAAAATAATTGGAAAAACAGATTCAGAATTTTTAGAAAAACCCATAGGTAATGATAGCCTTGTCTAGTTAATTCTTTCTTCCTTCCCTCCAGATGAAAATATCTGACCATCCAAGAAAGGCTACTGGGGGCAGTGATGGAAGCCTTTGTTTTGCTCTGATTTGCTCAGGACATGGATGTTCTAGCCCATAAAAAGTCGAGCAATGACAGAGCTTCCTCATTTGCCCATGGCTATCCTCTCTGGTAGGATGTAATTGAAAGAGCCCTGGGATTAAGTTCTAGCTCCTCCACTCACTGTATGGTCTTAACTGGGGAAGCCAGTGTGTCCTTTCCTCAGCCTCAGTTTTTTCTCATCTGTAAAATGGAGTGACAGGAGTGGGGGGAAGAGTGCAGTACACATTTTAAAATTATGCTTCATCCAAACATTCCTGTAGTCAACCTCTAGTTGGAATCACTGTAGTTAAGCATTTTTGCTTGAGTTGAGTAGGGCTGACACGGGTGTAGGACCTTATATTGCAGATGGCAGTCATGGGTGTAGGCCAAAATGGGCAGGTTGTCCAGTTGAGGCAATTGACATGACCTCCTCCTCCTCCAACTGGTAATAAACAAGAGCATGGCACATGACTCTTAACTTCACCAGATTCTTTCATTTCCATTGCCTCCCATGAGGGAGATATCATTCAGGGACTAGAATATATAGGTCAAGAAGGCAGCAACCCTTCACTACCTTGTTCATGACTCTGCTCTCAGCTCAGAATGAAGTGAATGTCAATTGCAAGGCACACAGGATTGAACGAACTCCTATGACCATAAATCCTGTGCCATTTCACAACTTCTTGTTTCTACCTTCATGCCTTTACACGACCCACCTGAAAAGCCCTCCATCTCCTCTCAGCCCCTTTCCTGATTTAAAAGCTATTTTGAAGCCTGGCCCCTCTAGTTGGTTTTTTTGGATTTTCACGTTAAAGTCTATTCACATAGATATGCCCTGTTCCCATTTTGAATGAGCACTTATCTTATATTTTGATTTCTCAGAAGTTATTTCAGTTGGATGTAAGTTCTATCTTCCCAAGCAGACATGAAACTTCTCAGGGAAGTTGGTAATATTTCCAAATATAAAACTTATCAAGAAATTTGTGGGTCTCCTGTGAATCTTCTTGGAATTCACTCCATTAGACAAAAGTTACATCCACAAATCTCATATACATAAACTCTTCTCTGTTGTTTCATTGAGAGGATCTGGAAGACATATCCTTACTCTCTTACAGCCTCAGTGAACCAAGTGCCACTCCATCGAGAGTACTTCAAAAGGCTTTTTTCCCTTGAGACACTTGTCTATACACCCCTGATCTACTGGAGCTGTTCCACCAGCATCAAAGTGAAACACCATCTCCCTGAGTGAAGGCTGTACTTACAGAAACAGATACGGTATTTAAGATTCAGAAAAGCTGCCCAAGTAAAGCTGCAACCAGCATATCATTCTTGGCAGTAAACTGGTGGTATAATTTACAAAATTCTGGCGCATTGTAGCAAAACTGAAAAGAACAAGATTCAGTTAAGAGAGATACTAAGAAAAGAAAACTGCAGCAGCGTGTACTGAGGATAGCAGGCAACAAGCCTTTTAACTGCATGGCTGTAGAATGATAAAATGTAGATTAAGGGGAGACAGATAAGACTGGAGGTGGGCAGGGAGAGGGAGAGAGAAAGAGAGATATGAGGAAGAACACTGCTAGAAAATAGTCTTTCAATGAACATCACAGGACTGCTTGTGATAGGCTGCAGCTTGTTCAGCTGAAACCTGAGGCTTCATCCTTCTGGAACATTCTCTGGTTCCCTGACAGAGGATGGAACACCAGCATCCAAGGATGAAAACCTAGATTTCACATGAAGCCTTTCATGCACTATATATTTAGCCAGCTCTGCTGTGATGGGAAGTATTAATAGAAAGTTTTCTTTCAGGGATAGTTTTCCTCTTGAATTTTGAAAGCATGATTTTCTGCCTAGTGTCCTTGAACTGACAGTACACACTGGCTGCTTTCAGTTATTATTATCTTCACGGGGAGGCTCAAGCTCTGGGGGAAAAAGAAGGTGGAAGTGAACTGATGGCAATTCTGGGTTCCAAAATGATCAGCTGCAGGCCTTGTGTAATACCTCTGGGGAGTGGCTAAACCCCAGGACACAGTGCCTGACTGCTGCTACCCTCTCTCTAGGTATGATGGACATCCCCTGTGTTCTTCTGAAGGAAACAGACCTCCTCCTTTTGGGGAACTGTAACATTCCCCCATACTACCCACGTGCTCCTAGTGGAGATGGCTTGATCCCATCCCCTGACCACAGGGACAATCATGGGAATCAAGCTGGGACAATCAGATCCTTCAGGGGATTTTTTTTCTGGTGGTAAAATCCAGTAAAAGTAAAATCTAGTGGTTAAAGGAAGCTATGAGCCCTGTCATTGTCAATGACAAAGGTTAAGTCTTGTAGACAATGCTTATCCAAGGGAATCAAATCATTACAGACAAGAAGGGACAGGTAGAGGATAGAGAGAAAGAGCAACCTCATAGTTCTTGAGCCCTTGGTTCCACTGTAACTTGGGCCCACCAGCATACCCCTATCCTGACAGAAAACAAAATCTCCCTTCTGCCAAAACTAGTTCAAGATGGGTTTCTGTCACTTACCATCAAGAGGGCTGACTTAAGCAGTAGGCCAGCAATTCACATTTGAATGAAATGAATGACCAAAGCAATCAGCCTCAGAATATCACCTCTGATTCCTTATTTCAAAACAATAGCGTAGCTCAGATTTAAAATACTTTAGTGTGCTGTTCTCTGGTGGCTCAGACAGTAAAGAATCTGCCTAAAGTGCAAGAGACCTGGGTTCGATCCCTGGGTTTGGAAGATCCCCTGGAGGAGGGCATGGCTACCCACTCCAGTATTCTTGCCTAGAGAATTCCATGAACAGAGGAGCCTGATGGGCTACAGTTTATGGTGTCGCAGAGTTGAACACGACTGAGTGACTAACACGTTCACTTTCAGTGTGCTGTTCAAAAATTTAGTGGGATCAGTTTTATTTTATTAAATATTTCTTTTACTTATTTATTTGGCTGCACCAGGTCTCAGTTGGGGCACTCGGATTTTCAATCCTCATTGCAGCACGTGGGATCTCTGTTTTAGTTGTGGCCTATGAGATCTAGTTCCCTGACCACGGAACTAGATCACTAGAACCCAGGCCCCCTGCATTGAATCGTGGAGCCTCAGCCACTGGATCACAAGTGCCAGCTTTATTTTAAATAAAATACATCAGGTCAGAATGAGAAAAAAACAGTTACTATATATAAAAGTTTATGAAACTTCTGGTTCAGTAATATAATTATATATATGTATATTTCATTGATCTAAAAAAGTAGTTTTACATTTTAATTTCTCTGAACTCATGATGACCTTTATAATTTAATGGAATGGTGTAATTTAACTGGCATCACTTCTATCTTTCTTAGTGGTACCTAAAACAAGGATGCCACTGACAACCAATGGAGTTTTAGATTTGATGACACACTGTGTGTATGTGTGTTCTGGACTGTGATGTAAAATATATTTCTTACTGCTGGTAGCACTCAAAAGAATTTGAAAATAACTGCATAACCTGACTTATCTAGGAATTCCAAATTAATAATCAACTGATTTAATTAATTAAAGAATTTTTTAAAAGCTTAGAAAGTAATCTTTGCTATCCATATCAATTAAGGCATGGATCCATTCTCATATTTACATAATGCCTTAACACAATCAATTATATAAAAGGTTCCCCCAAATGGCTTCCTTTTCATTGTGGAAACTCCAGATTCTCATGGGAAAAACTTCAGATAGCAGAACAGGCAAATTGGAGTGGTATACTGGATCAAGGAACTTTTAGTATTACTCAACAAGTACCTTATGCAGCTCCTTGCCCCCAGAGAGGCCAGAGAAGCATGGAGAGTCTGGTACCCCTGGCCAGGATTTCAAGGCAATGATGACAGGGAAGCCCAAGTGCCTCTCACAAGTAGCTGGCAGTGTCCCAAACATGCATTTATAATTAGTTGCTTGTAACTTGAACTTGGCTTTCCCTTGGAAATCATCTAATTGGTGATCAGATCCCCTGGAGAGTCCATAAGAGCCCTTTTAAGTCATTATATAGTCAAACCCTAGGTGTGCCTGGGGGTGACTCAGTACACACTAAATGGGAAGGGCATTCTCTCTCCAGTGCCTGCTATATCCCACATTTGCTCTCCCCACCCCCATGCTGGGACATGGCATTCAGGCTCCTTCTCTTCCTAGTACAGTCATCCAGCTACTTGACGGTCTTGATCTGCTGATCTAAAGTCTAACAAAGAGACTAATACGGATATGGATATTTGTATGTGTATCCTGGTTTCTCTTACTGAGAGTCCTCTGGTCCAAGAACTGAAAGCTCAGAAATTCCAGATGCAAACACAAATTACCATTTTTATGTCTTGGCTGTTCTCCAGGATGCTGCAACTTGTCAATACAGAAGCCTGCAGGCACATTGGCCCCTGCCCAGCTTCTTGCTGGAGAAGGGCCTATAGTGACAAGTTCCCTTTGTTCTTCCTCCAGAACCTCAAAATGTCAGTAAGCCCCAGGGGCAAGGCAAGACTGTCTGGAGAATGGTGGAGCTGGTCAAGTCGCTATTTGCAGAGTTGAGGCCAATTCTCAGAAACCCTGGGCCAGTAGAAAAGGAAGTATACACCCTTAAGTGAAGTTGGCCAAGCCATGTCTTTCTGTGCAATTTTCCAGCACTCTGATGAGCAGACACAAGTCCAGGGTAAGAAGGAAACAGTCAAATAAAAGGTAAATGAAGTCTCAGTGACTTCTCCAACCTTTGATCATGCAGAAGCTCTGGGCAGCACCCCTTTATTTGGTTTTACTGACCAAAGTAGACACCCCGAGTCCCAACACAGGAGCCTACGGCTTGCAAGGGGGAAGCAGGACTTCCTGCTTAGTGGATAGATACTGTCCCAGGCGCTACCCTAGGCGATTTCCATAAAGGATTTCACATAATGCTAGAGAGGGTGTGGAGGAAAGGGAACCTTCCTACCTATGCTATGCTATGCTAAGTCACTTCAGTCCTGTCCGACTCTGTGCAACCCCATAGACGGCAGCCCACCAGGCTCCCCCTTCCCTGGGATTCTCCAGGCAAGAACACTGGAGTGGGTTGCCATTTCCTTCTCCAATGCATGAAAGTGAAAAGTGAAAGTGAAGTCGCTCAGTCATGTCCGACCCTCAGCAAGCCCATGGACTGCAGCCTACCAAGCTCCTCCGTCCATGGGATTTTCCAGGCAAGAGTACTGGAGCACGGTGCCATTGCCTTCTCCGTCCTACACTGGTGATGGAAATAAAAATTGGTGCAGCCAGCATGGGGAACAATATGGATGTTCCTTAAAAAACTAAATATACAGCTACCATATGATCCAGCAATCCCATTCCTGGGCATATAGCCAGAGAAAATTTAATTCATAAAGAGACACGTGGGACTGCCCTGGTAGTCTAGTGGTTAAGACTCTGAGCTCCCAACGCAGGGGGTGCAGGCTTGATCCTCATCAAGGAACTAGATCTCATGTGCTGCAACTAAGATCCAGCATAGATAAATAAAAATATATATATTTTAAAAGATACATGCATCCCTATATTCATAGCAGCACTATTCACAATAGTCAAAACAGGGAAGCAATCTAAATGTCCACTGACAGATGAATGGATAAAGAAAGTGTGGTACATGTATCCATTCCGTTCAGTCGCTCAGTCGTGTCCGACTCTTTGTGATCCCATGAATCGCAGTACGCCAGGCCTCCCTGTCCATCACCAACTCCCGGAGTTCACTCAGACTCATGTCCATCGAGTCCATGATGCCATCCAGCCATCTCATCCTCGGTCATCCCCTTCTCCTCCTGCCCCCAATCCCTCTCAGCATCAGGGTCTTTTCCAATGAGTCAACTCTTCACATGAGGTGGCCAAAGTACTGGAGCTTCAGCTTTAGCATCATTCCTTCCAAAGAAATCCCAGGGTTGATCTCCTTCAAAATGGACTGGTTGGATCTCCTTGCAGTCCAAGGGACTCTCAGAAGTCTTCTCCAACACCACAGTTCAAAAGCATCAATTCTTTGGCGCCCTGCCTTCTTCACAGTCCAACTCTCACATCCATACATGACCACAGGAAAAACCATAGCCTTGACTAGACAGACCTTAGTCGGCAAAGTAATGTCTCTGCTTTTGAATGTACTATCTAGGTTGGTCATAACTTTTCTTCCAAGGACTAAGCGTCTTTTAATTTCATGGCTGCAGTCACCATCTGCAGTGATTTTGGAGCCCCCCAAAATAAAGTCTGACACTGTTTCTACTGTTTTCCCATCTATTTCCCATGAAGTGATNGCAAAGTAATGTCTCTGCTTTTGAATATACTGTCTAGGTTGGTCATAACTTTTCTTCCAAGGAGTAAGCGTCTTTTAATTTCATGGCTGCAGTCACCATCTACAGTGATTTTGGAGGCCCCAAAAATAAAGTCTGACACTGTTTCTACTGTTTCCCCATCTGTTTTCCATGAAGTGATGGGACCAGATGCCATGATCTTCCCTTTCTGAATGTTGAGCTTTAAGCCAACTTTTTCACTCTCCTCTTTCACTTTCATCAACAGGCTTTTTAGTTCGTCTTCACTTTATGCCATAAGGGTGGTGTCATCTGCATATCTGATTGATATTTCTCCCAGTAATCTTGATTCCAGCTTGTCTTTCTTCCAGTCCAGCGTTTCTCATGATGTACTCTGCATATAAGTTAAATAAGCAGGGTGACAACATACAGCCTTGACGTACTCCTTTTCCTATTTGGAACCAGTCTGTTGTTCCATGTCCAGTTCTAACTGTTGCTTCCTGACCTGCATACAGATTTCTCAAGAGGCAGGTTAGGTGGTCTGGTATTCCCATCTCTTTTTCCACAGTTTATTGTGATCCACACAGTCAAAGGCTTTGGCATAGTCAGTAAAGCAGAAATAGATGTTTTTCTGGAACTCTCTTGCTTTTTCCATGATCCAAAACAAATTAGGGGGAAATAGCCCAAGAAACAAACTCTAGGTGAGGAAATCACACAGGATCTCTGAAACATTTCTTGACATTTGCTGCTGTTTTAAAGAAAAGTGAAGAAATCTTCCCCATTTCACTAATTACGTTTCTGGATTTTTTTTTTTTTTTTTCTTTGCAGTTCCAGAGAAATGTATAACAAATAAATTCCAGATACCTTAGGAAAGAAAGAATCCTGCATCTTCCTGGTGCTCTGTTGTACCTGCTTTCTCTTTGTCATGCTAACAAGTTTCTTATCCCTGCAGAGTCTCCCCTGTAAGTGGGTGTGGAACAGAGCTCCTAGAAGCAGTCATCTGGGAAACAGTGAAATTGGCCCCTAAGGACCATTATGAGAGCTGAGAAACCGCAGTGATGACCAGAGGACTCTCAAAGCTCCCTCTGCTCTCTCTTCTCCCCTAAGTGGTCCAGGAAAACAAAAGTTGAACTGTGGAGAACACTAGCTAAGGAATAGAGACAAAGTTCAGAAATAATTAGTTTTAAGTTTAATCATTCTTGATAAAAATTGTTCTAAAGGATAACATAGTTCCCTGCCTTCTATGACTATGCCAAACTCACTGTAAACTACCGATGGTCCCTGACAGATGATGGTATGGCTAACCATTTTTTGACTTTATGGTGCTGTAAAAGCATTATGTATTTAGTCAAATTTGGAATATCGATCTTTTCCTGGGCTAGCAGTATGCGTTAAGATCTTCTCTCATGATGCTGGGCAGTGGCAGCGAGCTGAAGCTCCTAGGCAGCCATGCGATCCAGAGGACAAACAACGGGTCCACCTACCACCATTCAGTACCCAGACAACCATTCTGTTTTCACTTGCAGTACAGTGTTCAATAAATTACATGAGATATTTAGCATTTTATTATAAAATAGGATGTATTAGATAATTGTTATCCAACAGCAGACTAACCTAAGTGTTATGAGCATGTTTCAGGTAGGCTGAGCTAAAGCTGTTCATTAGAAAAAACTCCAGGAAGAATGAAGAGATGGAGCCAAAGCAAAAACAATACCCACTTGTGGATGTGACTGGTGATACAAGCAAGGTCCGATGCTGTAAAGAGCAATATTGCATAGGAAGCTGGAATGTCAGGTCCATGAATCAAGGCAAATTGGAAGTGGTCAACAGGAGATGGCAAGAGCGAACGTCGACATTCTAGGAATCAGCAAACTAAAATGGACTGGAATAGGTGAATTTAACTCAGATAACCATTATATCTACTACTACGGGCAGGAATCCCTTAGAAGAAATGGAGTGTTCGACAAAAGAGTCCGAAATGGAGTACTTGGATGCAATCTCAAAAATGACAGAATGATCTCTGTTCATTTCCAAGGCAAACCATTCAATATCACAGTAATCCAAGTCTATGCCCCAACCAGTAACACTGAAGAAGCTCAAGTTGAATGGTTCTATGAAGGCCTACAAGACTTTTTAGAACTAACACCCAAAAAAGATGTCCTTTTCATTATAGAGGACTGGAATGCAAAAGTAGGAAGTCAAGAAACACCTGGGGTAACAGACAAATTTGGCCTTGGGATACAGAATGAAGCAGGGCAAACGATAATAGAGTTTTGCCAAGAGAACGCACTGGTCATAACAAACACCCTCTTCCAACAACACAAGAGAAGACTCTACACATGGACATCACCAGATGGGCAACATCGAAATCAGATTGATTATATTCTTTGCAGCCAAAGATGGAGAAGCTCTATACAGTCAGCAAAAACAAGACCGGGAGCTGACTGTGGCTCAGATCATGAACTCCTGATTGCCAAATTCAGACTGAAATTGAAGAAAGTAGGGAAAACCACTAGACAATTCAAGTATGAAACAAATCAAATTCCTTATGATTATACAGTGGAAGTGAGAAATAGATTTAAGGGACTAGATCTGATAGATAGAGTGCCTGATGAACTATGGAATGAGGTTCATGATATTGTACAGGACAGAGGGATGAAGACCATCCCTAAGAAAAATAAATGCAAAAAAGAAAAATGGCTGCCTGGGGAGGCCTTAAAATAGCTGTGAAAAGAAGAGAAGTGAAAAGCAAAGGAGAAAAAGATATAAGCATCTGAATGCAGAGTTCCAAAGAATAGCAAGGAGAGATAAGAAAGCCTTCCTTGGTGATCAATGCGAAGAAATAGAGAAAACAACAGAATGGGAAAGACTAGCGATCTCTTCAAGACAATTAGAGATACCAAGGGACCATTTCATGCAAAGATGGGCTCATAAAGGACAGAAATGGTATGGACCTAACAGAAGCAGAAGATATTAAGAAGAGGTGGCAAGAATATACAGAAGAACTGTACAGAAAAGATCTTCATGACCAAGAGAATCATGACGGTGTGATCACTAACCTAGAGCCAGACAAGCTGTAATGTGAAGTCAAGTGGGCCTTAGAAAGCATCACTATAAACAAAGCTAGTGGAGGTGATGGAATTCCAGCTGAGCTATTTCAAATCCTGGAAGATGATGTTGTGAAAGTGCTGCACTCAATATGCCAGCAAATTTGGAAAACTCAGCAGTGGCCGCAGGACTAGAAAGGTCCATTTTCATTCCAATCCCAAAGAAAGGCAATGCCAAAGAATGCTCAAACTACCACACAATTGCACTCATCTGATATGCTAGTAAAGTAATGCTCAAAATTCTCCAAGCCAGGCTTCAACAATACGTGAACTATGAACTTCCAGATGTTCAAGCTGGTTTTCAAAAAGGCAGAGGAACCAGAGATCAAATTGCCAACATCTGCTGGATCATGGAAAAAGCCAAGAGAGTTCCAGAAAAACATCTACTTCTGCTTTATTGACTATGCCAAAGCCTTTAACTGTGTGGATGACAATAAACTATGGAAAATTCTTCAAGAGATGGGAATACCAGACCACCTGACCTGCCTCTTGAGAAACCTATATGCAGGTCAAGAAGCAACAGTTAGAACTGGACATGGAACAACAGACTGGTTCCAAATAGGAAAAGGAATGCTTTATTGACTATGCCAAAGCCTTTAACTGTGTGGATGACAATAAACTATGGAAAATTCTTCAAGAGATGGGAATACCAGACCACCTGACCTGCCTCTTGAGAAACCTATATGCAGGTCAAGAAGCAACAGTTAGAACTGGACATGGAACAACAGACTGGTTCCAAATAGGAAAAGGAGTGTGTCAAGGCTGTATATTGTCACCCTGCTTATTTAACTTCTATGCAGAGTACATCATGAGAAATGCTGGACTGGAAGAAAGACAAGCTGGAATCAAGATTGCTGAGAGAAATATCAATAACCTCAGATATGCAGATGATACCACTCTTATGGCCTAAAGTGAAGAAGAACTAAAAGCCTCTTGGTGAAAGTGAAAGGAAAGTGACAAAGTTGGCTTAAAGCTCAACATTCAGAAAACGAAGATCGTGGCATCTGTTCCCATCACTTCATGGGAAATAGATGGGAAACAGTGGAAACAGTGTCAGACTATTTTGGGGGGCTCCAAAATCACTGCAGATGGTGATTGCAGCCATGAAATTAAAAGACGCTTACTCTTTGGAAGAAAAGTTATGACCAACCAAGATAGCATATTCAAAAGCAGAGACATTACTTTGTAGACTACGATCCGTCTAGTCAAGGCTATGGTTTTTCCAGTAGTCATGTATGGATGTTAGAGTTGGACTGTGAAGAAGGCTGAGCACCGAAGAATTGATGCTTTTGGACTGTGGTGTAGGAGAAGACTCTTGAGAGTCCCTTGGACTGCAAGGAGATCCAGCCAGTCCATTCTAAAGGCGATCAGTCCTGGGTGTTCTTTGGAAGGACTGATGCTAAAGCTGAAACTCCAATACTTGGCCACCTCATGCAAAGAGTTGACTCATTGGAAAAGACTCTGATGCTGGGAGGGATTGGGGGCAGGAGGAAAAGGGGACCACAGAGGATGAGATGACTGGAGGGCATCACTGACTCAATGGACATGAATTGAGTGAACTCCGGGAGTTGGTGAAGGACAGGGAGGCCTGGCTGCTGCAATTCATGGGGTCACAAAGAGTTGGACACATCTGAGTGACTGTACTGAACTGAACTGAGCTAAAGCTATGATGTTCAGTAGGTTAGGTGAGTCAAATGCACTTTGAGAGAGAACAAGATGGTGGAGGATTAGGTGGACTTGGAGTACATCTCTCTCTATGGATATATCAGGAATACACCTTCAGAAACAGAAGTGCATGCAGAACACCAGCTGAGAGTGGACAGGAATACCTGGCCATGGGAAAAGAATATATAGAACCTCAAAAAACCTGGTAGGATGAAGGAACTAGGGGTAAAATCAGGAGTGTTGCTAGGACTGGATCTGCCCTTGGCTGGTGGGGGTTACTGAAGTAGGGGTCTGATCCCCACATGAGGGCAATTTCTGAGTCAGAGGAGAAACATTTAAGGCTGAGAATGAAATAGCTGATCTGTGGCAGCCTAAATTGAATGAGAATCAGAGAGTCCTTGCCACAGGCATACATACCCTAGATAGCGCAGTGGCTGGGAGCTGGGGTTTAGGGATTGTGGAGTATTCCCCGGGAAAGGGCTCCTATTGACTGCAGAGAGATGGATCAAGGGGATGTGAGGGAGGAGATTATGGTGGGAAATGCCTGTGGAGAAAAGCTGGGCAGCCATGGAAGCAAGGAGATACTGCTCAGTCACATATAGCGGGTGGAGCCATCACCATAGCCTCTCTCCCCCTACATGCCAGCACTGGCAGCTGAACAATAGAGAGGCTGGCCCATCAAACTCCTGATGCACTGATCTACAGAGTAGGACCCAACCCAGGGTGCCCCTTAAGTGCCTGATATGCCAATACAGAGTAGGACCCCAGGCAAGGAAGCCCTCTAAGTGCCTGAATGGGTGGAGCTATGGAGAAAGACTGACCAAACAGGCCTTCTGATAGCCAGCTACAAGAAGCTTGGAAAAAAATACTCTGATAGGGCCATAACTCCTGCGGCAGAGGCAATCCATGTCCCTACACACTTGGCACCACCAGAGTCCCTGCAAGCCAAGAGCTGTGCCACTTTCACCCTCAACTCTCACTGGGGCAGAGCTGCCACAGGCAAAAGAAAGCCTTGCGCCTAAGCATACAGGATCATTTCAGTCATGTTTGACTCTTTGTGACCCTGTAGACTGCGGCCTGTCAGGCTTCTCTGTCAGGTAGGGGTGTTCTCCAGCAAGAATTCTGGAGTGTATGGGCCAATACTGGTTGCCATACCCTTCTATATTTCCTGCTGTACTAGCTGACAACCCCCTGAGTACCTGGTGCTGCCAGAACCCCTGCGACCCAAGCAGCTGCACCACCTCCACACCTGACCCTCACAGGGGTAAACCCAAGTCCTCCAGGGCAGCCCCAGGAGCAAACCCCAGTGGATGACCCACATGCAGAGGGGGAAATAAAATCACAACTGAAACTCAGGGGCAGTGTGACTAAGGAAGAAGACCCAAAACCTTCCCACCAGCTGTACAAGCTGCAAATTAAATTCACAGGATCAACTAGGCAGATGCTGTGTCTATGGAATATATAAAAGATCATTGAAAGCTGTGATTCACGGGGTCGCAAAGAGTTGGACACAACTGAGTGACTGAACTGAACTGAGAGCTCCCACAAAAGAAAGCGCACTAGTTCTGATAGCTGTGGACACTGGATGCAAGAACACAGAGGAGGAGAACCAGATTAGAATCTGAGCTGCCCCCACAGCAGGTCCAGAGATCAGCACAGTGTTAGAGGGCATCCTAAGGAGGTGAGGTGGACTGTGACTCCCAGTGAAGGAAAGGATTCTGACAGCAGTGACTCAAGAAAAATATTCATTATTATGTTTTGACTTATTCTGTAGATTCTTCTGGATTTTTTCTTTTTTTTTCTTCCCCCACCCCCCTCATTGTAGTAGTCGATTTTATACACACCATGAAATCAAATTAAACTTTTGAGCTTTTTTTTCCTTTGCTTTCTCAGTCACATTTTTTTTTTATTGTTGTTATAAACCTCTGTCTCTACTTTGGGATTCTGCAGTTCTGGAGAGTTTCCCCTCCTCTTCTTTTTTCTCTTTTTAATTTTAATTTTTCTACATTTATTCCTTTGTTTGCCTTTCCTGCTGTTCTTTTCCTCTTGAAGTTAATCTTTAACGCGTATAAATCTTCAGTTCACTTCAGTTCAGTTCAGTCACTGGGTTGTGTCCGATTCTTTGCAACCCCATGAATCGCAGCACGCCAGGCCTCCCTGTCCATCATCAACTCCCAGAGGTCACTCAAACTCATGTCCTTTGAGTCGGTGATGCTATCTAGTCATCTCATCCTCTGCCGCCCCCTTCTCCTCCTGCCTCCAATCCCTCCCAGCATCAGAGTCTTTTCCAATGAGTCAACTCTTCATATGAGGTGGGCAAAGTACTGGAGTTTCAGCTTTAGTATCAGTCCTTCCAAAGAAATCCCAGGGCTGATCTCCTTCAGAATGGACTGGTTGGATCTCCTTGCAGTCCAAGGGACTCTCAAGAGTCTTCTCCAACATCACAGTTAAAAAGCATCAATTCTTTGGTGCTCAGGTTTCTTCACAGTCCAACTCTCACATCCATACATGACTACTGGAAAAACCATAACCTTGACTGGACGGACTTCTCTTGGCAAAGTACTCTGCAGCCTTGACTGGACAGACCTCTCTTGGCAAAGTACTCTGCTTTTCAATATGCTATCTAGGTTGCTCATAACTTTCCTTCCAAGGAGTAAGTGTCTTTTCATTTCATGGCTGCAATCACCATCTGCAGTGATTTTGGAGCCCAAAAAAATAAAGTCTGACACTGTTTCCACTGTTTCCCCATCTATTTCCCATGAAGTGATGGGACCAGATGCCATGATCTTCGTTTTCTGAATGTTGAGCTTTAAGCCAACTTTGTCACTCTCCTCTTTCACTTTCATCAAGAGGGTTTTTAGTTCCTCTTCACTTTCTGCCATAAGGATGCTGTCATCTGCATATCTGAGGTGACTGATATTTCTCCCGGCAATCTTGATTCCAGCTTGTGCTTCTTCCAGCCCAGCATTTCTCATGATGTACTCTGCATAGAAGTTAAATAAGCAGGGTGACAATATACAACCTTGACACACTCCTTTTCCTATTTGGAACCAGTCTGTTTTTCCATGTCCAGTTCTAACTGTTGCTTCCTGACCTGCATATAGGTTTCTCAAGAGGCAGGTCAGGTGATCTGGTATTCCCATCTCTTGAAGAATTTTCTACAGTTTATTGTGATCCACACAGTCAAAGGCTTTGGCATAGTCAATCAAGCAGAAATAGATGTTTTTCTGGAACTCTCTTGGCTTTTTCCATGATCCAGCAGATGTTGGCAATTTGATCTTTGGTTCCTCTGCCTTTTCTAAAACCAGCTTGAACATCTGGAAGTTCATAGTTCATGTATTGTTGAAGCCTGGCTTGGAGAATTTTGAGCATTACTTTACTAACATGTGAGATGAGTGCAATTGTGTGGTAGTCTGAGTATTCTTTGGCATTAACTTTCTTTGGGATTGGAATGAAAATGGACTTTTTCTAGTCCTGCGGCCACTGCTGAGTTTTCCAAATTTGCTGGCATATTGAGTGCAGCACTTTCACAGCATCATCTTCCAAGATTTGAAGCAGTTCAGCTGGAATTCCATCACCTCCACTAGCTTTGTTCATACTGATGTTTTCTAAGGCCCACTTGACTTCACATTCCAGGATGTCTGGCTCTAGGTGAGTGATCACACCATTGTGATTCTCTTGGTCGTGAAGATCTTTTTTGTACAGTTCTTCTGTATATTCTTGCCACCTCTTCTTAATATCTTCTGCTTCTGTTAGGTCCATACCATTTCTGTCCTTTATGAGCCCATCTTTGCATGGAATGTTCCCTTGGTATCTCTAATTGTCTTGAAGAGATCTCTAGTCTTTCCCGTTCTGTTGTTTTCCTCTGTTTATTTGCACTGGTCACTGAGGAAGTCTTTCTTATCTCTTCTTGCTATTCCTTGGAACTCTGCTTTCATGCCCAATATGCTACTGGAGATCAGTGGAGAAATAACTCCAGAAAGAATGAAGGGATGGAGCCAAAGCAAAAACAATACCCACTTGTAGGTGTGACTGGTAATAGAAGCAGGGTCTGATGCTGTAAAGAGCAATACTGCATAGGAACCTGGAATGTTAGGTGCATGAATCAAGGCAAATTGGAAGTGGTCAAACAGGAGATGGCAAGAGTGAACGTCAACATTCTAGGAATCAGCGAATTAAAATGGACTGGAATGGATGAATTTAACTCAGATATCCATTATATCTATTATTGCAGACAGGAATCCCTTAGAAGAAATGGAGTAGCCTTCGTCATCAACAAAAGAGTCCGAAATGCAGTATTTGGATGCAATCTCAAAAACGACAGAATGATCTCTGTTCATTTCCAAGGCAAACCATTCAATATCACTGTAATCCAAGTCTATGCCCCAACCAGAACTAACCTTAGGGGGAATCAAATAATGAGAACTCACACAAAGGAAACCACTGGAATATAAGACCTGGCATCACCCAACCACCAGTGGCACCCTGTGCAGGACACCTCATCTAAACAACAAACAAAACAAAAATACAAACCCAGTCATCAGCAGATAGGATTACCACCTCACTCAGCCTTGTCCATCAGAGGAAAAACAAGCAAACAATCAAACAAAAACTCAGTGCAAATCTCATCCTATAGGAAGCTTACACAAACCACTGGACAAATTCTAGGAGGTCAGCAACCAAAAGGAAGAAAGAATTCAACCTTGAAGCCTGGGAAAAGGAGACCTCACACACAATAAGTTAAACAAGAATAATGAAAAGGCATAGAAATACTATACAAAGGAAGGAACAAACTAGAAACGCCCAAGTCCAAATAAATGAAGAGGAAATAGGAAAATTACCTGAAAAGGAATTCAGAATAATGATAGTAAAGATGATCAAACACCTTGAAAACAAAATGGAAAAAATGCAAGAATTTATTAACAAATTAATTAGAAGCATTAAAGAATAAACATGCAGAGACGAAAAACATAATTACTGAAATTAAAAATACTCTAGAAGGAATCAGTCACAAAATATCTGAAGCAGAAGAACAAATCAGTGAGCTGGAAGATAAAATGGTGGAAATAACTTCTGAAGAGCAGAATAAAGTAAAAAGAATATAAAGAATTGAGGATAGTCTCAGAGACCTCTGGGACAATATCCAAAGCAGCAACATTTGAATTATAGGGGCCCCAGAAGAAGAGAAAAAGAAAGGGTATGAGAAAAGTTTCAAAGAAATTATAGTTGAAAATTTCCCCAACATGGAAAAGGAAACAGTCAAATGAATCCAAGAGGCAAAAAGAGTCCCATACAGGATAAACCCAAGGAGAAACATACCAAGACACATACTAATCAACTAAAAAAGGCTAAACACAAAGAAAGAATATTAAAAGCAGCAAGGGAGGAGCAACAAGTAACATACAAGGGAAACCCCATACACTTAACAGCTGATCTTTCAGCAGAAACTATGCAGGCCAGGAGGGAATGGCAGGATATATTCAAAGTACTGAAAGGGAAAAATCTACAACCAAGTTTACTGTACCCTGAAAAGACCTCATTCAAAATTGATGGAGAAATAAAAAACTTTTCAGATGAGCAAAATTCAAGACATTTCAGTACCACTAAACCAGCTTTACAACAAATGTTAAAGGGACTTATATAGTCAAGAAATACAAGAGAAGAAAAAAGATCTACAAAATCAACCCCAAACAATTAAGAAAATGGCAATAGGAACAGATATATCAATAATTACTTTAAATGTAAATGGATTAAATGCTTCAACCAAAAGACACAGATTGGCTGAATGGATACAAAAACAAACCCCATATATATGCTGTCTACAAGAAACTCACTTCAGACCTAAAGACACATATAGACTGAACATGAGAGGATAGGAAAATATGCATGCAAATGGGAAGCAAAAGAAAGCTGGAGTAGCAATCCTCATATCAGACAAAATAGATCTTAAAATAAAGAAGATTACAAGAGATAAGGAAGGACACTACTAATGATCAAGAATCAATCCAAGAAGAAGACATAACAATTGTAACTATCTATGTACCCAACACAGGAGCAACTCAATACACAAGACAAACAATAACAGACATAAAAGGAGAAATTGACAGTAACACACAGTAATAGTAGGAAACTTTAACACCCCACTGAAACCAATGGACAGATCATCAAAACAAAAAATTAATAAGGAAACACAAGTCTTACATGATACATTAGATGAGATGGATCTCATTGATATCTTCAGGACATTCCATCCAAATTCAGAAGAATACACCTTCTTCTCAAGTGCACATGGAACATTATATCTCCAATATGTGGATAGACCACATCTTGTGTTACAAATCAAACCTCAGTAAATTTAGAAAATTGAAATTGTATCAAGCATCTTCTCCAACTACAATAACATAAGACTAGATATCAATTACAAGAAAAAAAACTGTAAGAAACACAGAGATTAAATAGTACATTTCTAAATAACCAACAGGTTACTGAAGAAATCAAAAGGGAAATCAAAAAATTTCCAGAAACAAAGGACAATGAAAACAGGACAACTCAAAACCTATGGGATGCAGCAAAAGCAGTCCTAAGAGGGAAATTTATAGCAATACAATCCTACCTCAAGAAACAAGAAAACATCAAATAGACATCCTAACTTTATACCTAAAACAACTGGAAAAAGAAGAACAAAAAAACCCCCAAAATTAGTAGAAGGCAAGAAAAATCATAAAGATCCAAGCAGAAATAAATTAAAAATAAGTGAAAGAAACAATAGTAAAGATTAATAAAACTAAAGGCTGTTTCTTTGAAAAGATAAACAAAATTGACAAATCATTTGCCAGACTCATCAAGAAAAAAAGAGAAGAATCAACTCAGCAAAATTAGAAATGAAAAAGGAGGGGTTACAATAGACAATGCAGAAATACAAAGGGTTATAAGAGACTATTATGAACAACTATATGGCAAAAAAATGGATAACGTGGAAGAAATGGACAGATTCTTAGACAAGTTCAATCTTTCAAGACTGAACCAGGAAGAAATAGAAATTATGAACAACCCAATTACAAACACTGAAATTGAAGCTGTGATCAAAAACCTCCCCAAAATCAAAACCCCAGGACCAGATGGCTTCACAGGAGAATTCCATCAAACACTGAGATAAAAGCTAATGCCTATTCTTCTAAAACTCTTTCAAAAAACTACAGAGGAAGGAACACTTCCAAACTCATTCTACGAGGCCACAAACATCCTGATACCAAAACCAAAGACAACACACAAAAAAGAAAACTATAGACCAATATCACTGATGAACATAGATGCAAAAATCCTCAACAAAATTTTAGCAGACAGAATTCAGCAACAAGTCAAGAAGTTCATGCACCAAGACAAATTGGGTTTATTCCAGGAATGCAAGGATTCTCTAATATCTGCAAATCAATCAATGTGATACACCATATTAACAAATTGAAAGATAAAAACCATATGATAATCTCAATAGATGCAGAAAAAGCCTTTGACAAAATTCAGTACTCATTTGTGATTAAAACTCTTCAAATAATGGGCATAGAAGGAACCTACCTCAACATAGTAAAGACCATATATGATAAGCCTACAGCAAACATTATTCTCAATGGTGAAAAGTTGAAAGCATTCCCCCTAAGATCAGGAACAAGACAAGTGTGTCCTCTTTCACCACTATTATTCAACATAGTTCTGGAAGTCCTAGCTACAGAAATCAGAGAAGAAAAAGAAATAAAAGGAATCCAGATTGGAAAAGAAGAAGTAAAACTCTCACTGTTTGCAGATGACATGATACTGTACACAGAAAACCCTAAACATAGTATCAGAAAATTATAAGAGCTAATCAGTGAATTTAACAAGGTTATAGGATACAATATCAATACACAGAAATCACTTGCATTTCTATATACTAACAATGAAAAATCAGAAAGAGAAATTAAGGAATCAATCCCATTCACCACTGCAACAAAAAGAATTAAATATCTAGGAATAAACTTACCTATGGGGACAAAAGAACTGTACACAGAAAATTACAAGACACTAATGAAATAAATCAAAGATGACATAAACAGATGGAGGGATATTCCATGTTCCTGGGTAGGAATAATTAATATTGTGAAAATGACTGTACTACCAAACGCAATCTACAGATTCAATGCAATCCCTATCAAAATACCAATGGCATTTTTCACATAACTAGAACAAAAAATTTAACAATTCATATGGAAACACAAAAGATCCCAAATAGACAAAGCAGTATTGAGAAAGAAGATTGGAGCTTGAGGAATCAACCTTCCTGACTTCAGATTATAGTACAATGCTACAGTCATCAAGACAGTATGGTACCGGCACAAAAACAGAAATATAGACCAATGGACAAGATAGAAGCCCAGAAATAAACCCATGCACCTATGAGTACCTTATTTTTGAAAAAAGGAGGCAAGAATATACAATGAGGCAAAGAAGGCTCTTCAATAAATGGTGCTGGAAAAGGTGGACAACTACATATAAAAGAATGAAATTAGAACACTTCCTAACACCATACACAAAGATAAACTCAAAATGGATTAAAAACCTAAACATAAGACCAGAAACTATAAAACTCTTAGAGGAAAACATAGGCAGAACACTTGATGACGTAAATCAAAGCAAGATTCTCTATGACCCACATCCTAGAGTAATGGAGATAAAAACAAAAGTAAACAAGTGGGAACTGATTAAACTTAAGAGCTTTTGCATGGCAAAGGAAACTATAAGCAATGTGAAATGATAACCCTCAGAATGAGAGAAAATAATAGCAAATGAAACAACTGACAAAAGATTAATTTCCAAAACACACAAGCAGTTCATACAACTCAGTGCTAGAAAAACAAACAACCCAATCAAAAAGTGGGAAAAAGACCTAAACAGTCATTTCTCCAAAGAAGACATACAGATGGCTAACAAACACATGAAAAGATGCTCAACATCACTCATTATTAGATAAATGCAAATTAAAACCACAATGAAATATCACCTCACACGGGTCAAAATGGTCATCATCAAAAAGTCTACAAACAATAAATGCTGGAGAAGGTGTGGAGAAAAAGGGAATGTTCTTGCATTGTTGGTGGGAACGTAAACTGATACAGCCACTATGGAAGATGGTATGGAGATTATGGGGACAAAAGAACTGTACACAGAAAATTACAAGACACTAATGAAATAAATCAAAGATGACATAAACAGATGGAGGGATATTCCATGTTCCTGGGTAGGAATAATTAATATTGTGAAAATGACTGTACTACCAAACGCAATCTACAGATTCAATGCAATCCCTATCAAAATACCAATGGCATTTTTCACATAACTAGAACAAAAAATTTAACAATTCATATGGAAACACAAAAGATCCCAAATAGACAAAGCAGTATTGAGAAAGAAGATTGGAGCTTGAGGAATCAACCTTCCTGACTTCAGATTATAGTACAATGCTACAGTCATCAAGACAGTATGGTACCGGCACAAAAACAGAAATATAGACCAATGGACAAGATAGAAAGCCCAGAAATAAACCCATGCACCTATGAGTACCTTATTTTTGAAAAAAGGAGGCAAGAATATACAATGAGGCAAAGAAGGCTCTTCAATAAATGGTGCTGGAAAAGGTGGACAACTACATATAAAAGAATGAAATTAGAACACTTCCTAACACCATACACAAAGATAAACTCAAAATGGATTAAAAACCTAAACATAAGACCAGAAACTATAAAACTCTTAGAGGAAAACATAGGCAGAACACTTGATGACGTAAATCAAAGCAAGATTCTCTATGACCCACATCCTAGAGTAATGGAGATAAAAACAAAAGTAAACAAGTGGGAACTGATTAAACTTAAGAGCTTTTGCATGGCAAAGGAAACTATAAGCAATGTGAAATGATAACCCTCAGAATGAGAGAAAATAATAGCAAATGAAACAACTGACAAAAGATTAATTTCCAAAACACACAAGCAGTTCATACAACTCAGTGCTAGAAAAACAAACAACCCAATCAAAAAGTGGGAAAAAGACCTAAACAGTCATTTCTCCAAAGAAGACATACAGATGGCTAACAAACACATGAAAAGATGCTCAACATCACTCATTATTAGATAAATGCAAATTAAAACCACAATGAAATATCACCTCACACGGTCAAAATGGTCATCATCAAAAAGTCTACAAACAATAAATGCTGGAGAAGGTGTGGAGAAAAAGGGAATGTTCTTGCATTGTTGGTGGGAACGTAAACTGATACAGCCACTATGGAAGATGGTATGGAGATTCCTTAAAAAACTAGGAATAAAACCACTGTATGACCCAGCAATTCCACTCCTAGGCATATACCCTGAGGAAACCAAAATTGAAACAGACACATGTATCCCAGTGTTCATTGCAGCACTAGTTACAATAGCTAGAACATGGAAGCAACCTAGATGTCCATCGACAGATGAATGGATAAAAAAGTTGTGGTACATATACACAATGGAATATTACTCAGCCATAAAAAGGAACACATTTGAGTCAGTTCTAATGAAGTGGATGAACCTAGAACCTATTATACAGAGTGAAGTGAATCAGAAAGATAAAGATAAATACTGTATTTTAATGCACATATATGGAATCTAGAAAAATGGTACTCAAGAATTTATTTACAGGGCAGCAATGGAGAAACAGACATAGAGAATAGACTTCTAGACATGGGGAGAGAGGAGAGAGGGTGAGAAGTATGGAAAGAGTAACATGGACACTTATGCTGCCATATGTAAAACAGATAGCCAACAGGAATTTTCTGTCTGGCTCAGGAAACTCCCACAGGGGCTCTGTATCAACCTAGAGGGGTGGGATGAGGAGGGAGATGGGAGAGAGTTTCAAAAGGGAAGGGATATGTATATACCTATGGCTGATTCGTGTTGAAGTTTGACAGAAAATAACAAAATTCTGTAAAGCAATTATTCTTCAATAAAAAAAGTAAAATGCACTTGACTTAGAACTTTTCCAACTTAGAGTGCATTAATGGGACATAACCCCATTGTAAGTTGAAGAAAATCTGTGATTTGATTATCTGTGATTTAATAAATGGACTGTTTTCAGAGCTCCCTATAAATAGATTCCTCTGATGGCTACTGTGGTCTGGATGTTCAGTTCAGTTCAGTTGCTCAGTTGTGTCCAACTTTTGTGACCCCATGAATTGCAGCACGCCAGGCCTCCCTGTCCATCACCAACTCCCGGAGTTCACCCAAACTCATGTCCATCGAGTTGGTGATGGCATCTAGCCATCTCATCCTCTGTCATCCCCTTCTCCTCCTGCCCACAATCCCTCCCAGCATCACAGTCTTTTCCAATCAGTCAACCCTTTGCATGAGGTGGCCAAAGTATTGGAGTTTCAGCTTTAGCATCAGTCCTTCCAATGAACACCCAGGACTGATTTCCTTTAGGATGGACTAGTTGGATCTCCTTGCAGTCCAAGGGACTCTCAAGAGTCTGGTCCAGCACTACAGTTCAAAAGCATCAATTCTTTGGCACTTAGCTTTCTTCACAGTCCAACTGTCATATCCATACATGACCACTGGAAAAACCATAGTCTTGACTAGACGGACCTTTGTTGGCAAAGTAATGTCTCTGCTTTTGAATATGCTATCTAGGTTGGTCATAACTCTCCTTCCAAGGAGTAAGTGTCTTTTAATTTCATGGCTGCAATCACCATCTGCAGTGATTGTCTGGATGTTAGAACCTGACAATTTCTGACTTCCCTCAGCCTTGCTTTTGAATAAAAATCTTCATATAGGGGTTCCCAATATTTCCAAATTCTGCCTTCTGTTGCCATTCACTCCTTTGCCTGGTTGAAGACATCCTCTGTAGGTTACTGTAATATCTCACCATTGTGGGTGAGTCTAGTTCAAGTCCATTTCTTTACCCTCCTAGTCCTGGCCATGGTGCCATATTTTTATGGGAATTATATCAGTTCTCTTGATTTAATTATTTTCTCTATTTTCATAGCTCCTAAATCTATAATTTTTAGACTTGTGTTTCATTTAAAATCTACCCTAAATTTCTCAAACTTAATTTGGAAGGCTTACTTTTCTCTTGAGCCCAATGCATTGAAAATAGAAATCTTGTCTCAATTCTCCCAACTTTCTTGTCTCTGTCAAAGGGCCTACAGCGATGAGTAAGGGCATGTGAGCACTGGAAGTCCCCCTTCCTTGGATAAACCAAACCTGCACTCATTCTTGCCTGTGATGATGTTACATTATTTATGGCTCTACCCAAAGGCACAAGGGGAGGGGCTGGATCTGGGTCTTTAAAGGACCTACTTTTCACTTTCCCCAAACTCATGCCCTTCCCAGTGGAAGGGTGGTGTTTCTTGAGACATCCCCCTGAGCGTGAGAGAGCAGAGAGGTGAAGTTCTTGAGGAGAGAGGGGTAGAAACGTACAGTGGCATATCTCACTTCCTCCCTGAGAATCCCTAACGTGGACGTTACAAAATGGCAGCCTAGTGAACTTGGCTGCATTGTGTTTAAAAGAAAGGAAAATAACATAAGCTGCCAACATTTACAAAACAAGATATTTGCACAGATATCTGAATTTCCAGACTGTCTTGGAAAAATTGTGAACTTGGCTATGTGAAGCTGGCATTCCCTTAAGACATCATGTGGCAGGAGCTGGGCAGCAGCTGTAGGTGGGACACTTGCTTTCCAGGTGGCCTCACTGCCACCACTGTGTCTTGTATTGAACTCACTCAGTTTTGCTCTTAGACATCACCTCCCTGGCTCCCAGAGGCATAAGTATACGATCTCCGGGAGAAACCCTGGAGAGGGACATTTGGAGGCTTGCAGATCCATTCACAGAATCAGCAGCGCCATATCTTAGAAACAATAAGAACTTGACACATGCTTATTGAATTGATGTGATTTTGAATCTTTGGACCAGAAAAGGTGACATTTAGGAGGACTCTAGACTTGAATGATAACAATGTTTGTATAGCTATAGTTAAAGAGCTGTAGACCTTGATTTTGTTCAAGTACAAGGAATGCCTGTCACATACTCCTGACATATTGAGAATACACTTTCTGGGATTTAAGTGTCTGGTTATTTTATCAGGCATCTTGTTAAGAAATGATACACATTTCACAATTACCCAGCCTATAAAAGAGAGCCAGACCACTGCATATACAATGCTGACTATTTCCTGGTTTGTTCAGTCTAAGTCACTAGGAGAATCGTCTACTTTCACTTCTTACACCTTAACCTGCTACATCTTTGAATATAAATCACTAAAAATCTTCTGCTATAATCATCTGATACTCAGGGTTAGTGTCTTAGGAGACAAAGTGAACATCCATAGAATGAAAATAAGAAAATCTAGTATTTGGAAGATAAAGAGGATGAGATAAAATACATATCCATTTGGTTCAATTTGAATGAGAAGAAATGGGTAGCATTTAAAATGTTGCAGGTTTATTTTGAGGATTGGTGAAATAATGCATGGAAAGCACATTGCACAGTCTGGCAACTAAAAGTATCCAGAATTGTTAGCTATTATTAGTTTATAGCGACTAATTAGCCTTGCTCTGAGTATCTGAAAAGAACCTATTCTGAGCACTAAGATGGTAGGGGTGATTTAGTCCTGGTCATTGATTAGCGTCACTCTTGAGTTTGTAATGTCAAAGTCTCAGCACAGGGGCTGAGGACCCCTTGGACATGGAGACTGAATTGTCTTCCTTGTCCTATGAGAGGGGCTCAAAGAGCCCGGCAGCTGAAGTAGCTGGTGGTACTCGGTTTGGTCATTGTTCTCCATGAGGCAGCTAAACTGTCACAGTTCTAATGGGCATTTCCAACAAAACATGATTTATTACAGAAAATGAAAAACAATATTAAACGGATACAAATAAGCCCCAAGACCTGGGGACAGGGAGTGGATACTTGTTTTAATGACAGTTTCTGTGGCTTCCTCTCCCCATACCCTCCCCCACTCCACCTTAACTGCGCCAAAAACATCATAGCTGTCATCTAGTCAGTCCGTCACGAAAGTTCAGGAAAACCTCATGGTTTATTTCAATGAGCTGCATAATTTGATGCAACAGTGGTAGCTAAAATGGTTCCTTTTCAACCAACAGAGTACTGATTTGTAGCATAGACACCAAACTTATTTTTTAAATAAAAAGTCCTGCAAAAAATAATACTTCCTGTCCACACAGTTCTGAGAAACATAATGTGATTTTTTGTCTTTTTTTTTTTGATGGAGTGATTTAGCAAATAAACACACTAACTTCAAAGATTTCCATCTTGTTTTCATATAACCTAAATGAGATTAGATGACTAGTGATTTATGCTACCACAATCTTCCGTTGCTCCCCACTTTAAATAAAAATATGGTTATAATTAAAATCACATGAATGTGAAATTTTTAGCTTCTAAAAAATAAGATGGATGACTTGATGATTGCTAAGAGAAACTCTGGAGTATCCTCATAACATCAAGGCACATGGCCCTTGAATTGCACGCCTGGTGTGTGCGTATTGTCCATTTACTACGGCACTAGAGCACAGCCTCCATTAGGGTGGAAACCATAACCACAGCAGCAGTAACAACCAATCAACACAACTCACATAAGTTTTTGTACTTTGAGAACTACTTTCACTTGTATTTTTATTTTATTTGGACCTCTTAGCAGCCTGATGGAATAGGTGCCATGGGTACTGTTATCTCCATTTCTGATGAGAAAACTAAAGTTCAGAGAGCTGAAGGGATTTGCTCAACTCAAGGGACTCATGCAAAAAGTAAGTGGCACAGTTAGAGCTTACCATGTCCTTTGAATTCTGATCCAAGGATCTTTTTACTCTAACAATCCAGCTCAACCATATCACTACTTTTCTGGGGTTTAAAATAAAATTTCCTTTCAACACCACCCATTCCCATATCAGGGCTTTCACACATGCTCAAACATGTGTCTCCTTCCCTAATCAACTCCTCCTGAGAGATGGTCGACCTCAAACAGCCTCTCCTCTACTGTTTCAGTTTGCTGCTATGTCAGCTGTGGTGTTGGAGAAGACTCTTAAGAGTCCCTTGGACTGCAAAGAGATCCAACCAGTCCATCCTAAAAGAGATCAGTCCTGGATGTTCATTGGAAAGACTGATGTTGAAGCTGAAACTCCAATACTTTGGCCACCTGATTGGAAGAGCTGACTCATTTGAAAAGACCCTGATGCTGGGAAAGACTGAGGGCAGGAGGAGAAGGGGATGACAGAGGATGAGATGGTTGGTGGCATCATCGACTCAATGAACATGGATTTGGGTGGACTCTGGGAGTTGGTGATGGACAGGGAGGCCTGGCATGTTGCAGTTCATGGGGTCGCAAAGAGTCAGACACGACTGAGCGACTGAACTGAACTGATGACAACATGCCATTAACTAGGTGACTTAAACAGAGATTTGTTGTCTCACAGTTCTGGAGGCTGAAAATGCAAAGTCAAAGGGTTGGTAGTGTTGATTCCCTTGTAGGCTATAGGGAAGGACCTATTTTAGGCCTCTCTCTTTGATTTGTAGACGGCCATCTTCATGACATTCTCGTGACATTCTCCCTGTAGACACATGTCTCTGTGTCAAATTTCTTTTTTGTTTAAGGACACCAGCGATATTGGATTCGGGCCCACCTTAATAATTTCATTTTACCCTAATTATCCCTTCAAAAAACTCTGTTACACAGAGTGAAGTAAGTCAGCCCGAGAAATACAAATATCATGTATTAATGCATATAAGGGGAATGTAGAAAAGTGGTACAGATATACCTATTTGCAGGGTAGGATAAAAATGTAGATACAGAGAATGGATGTATGGATATTGAGGAGGGGAGGGGAAGAAGGTGGGATAAACTGGGAGATCAGGATTGACATATATACACTACCATGAGTAAAACAGTGAGAACCTAGTGGGAACCTGAGTATATCACAGGGAACTCAGGTCCATGCTCTGTGCTAACTTAGATGGGTGGGATGTGTGTGTGTGTATATATATTTATATATATATATATGTATAT
>SJXQ01002042.1:70781-134447 GCA_006408695.1 Aepyceros melampus | reverse complement strand
GTGTGTGTGCATAAATATTATATATTTTTTTATGTATATATATATAAATATAAACATACACACACATATAGCTGATTCACCTTGTTGTACAGCAGAAACTAACACAGTATTGTAACTTATTGTTGTTTAGTTGCTAAATTATGTCTGACTCTTTGCAACCACATGAACTATAGCCTGCCAGGCTTCTCTGTCCATGGGATTTCATAGGCAAGAATACTGGAGTGGGTTGCCATTTCCTTCTCCAGGGGATCTTTCCAATCCAGGGATTGAACCTGTGTCTCCTGCATTGACAGGTAGATTCTTTATTGCTAAGTCACCAGGGAAGCCCCCAAAAGCAGCTATGCTGCTGCTGCTGCTGCTAAGTTGCTTCAGTCATGTCCAACTCTGTGCAACCCCATAGACGGCAGCCCACCAGGCTCCTCCATCCATGGGACTTTCCAGGCAAGAGTACTGGAGTGGGGTGCCATTGCCTTCTCCGAAAAGCAACTATGCCCGCCTCCCAAAAAAACCTATTTCTGAATACAGTCATATTCTGAAGTACTGGGTGTTAACACTTCAACATATGAATTCTAAGGGGGCACAATTCAGTCCTGAACAATTGCCTCCGCAATGCGTGTCTCTCTCTACCATCCTCCTGCTCCCCATCTCGGTCAATGGCATCACCATTTATGCAGTTGTTTCAGAAAACTCTTCATGGTTCTCTCATTTCCTCTGTTTATGACATCCTATTCATCAGCTATGTTTCATCAGCCCAACATTCAGATTATTGCCTGAGTCCAATCTTCTCATTATTCTACTACAGCTTTCCTGGCCCAAACTACTAATCTGCTCAAACTAACATCACCATAGTTTCTAGTGGCCACCAGGAGTCTGTTTTCCAGACAGAAGCAAGTGTGAGCTCTTTAAAACATAGGTTCTGTCATGCCATTTCCTGTTCAAAACATTGCATTTAGAACAAAATCTGAACTTTTTATCCTGGATGAAAGACTTGATATTTAAAGTGTGTTCCTGTGATCAGCACTTCAGCATCACTTGGGAGCTTGTTAGATGTATAGAATCTTGGACCCTTTACCGACACAAAATCAGCATTTTTGCACTATTCCCCAGGCAATTATGTGCATTTTAAAGTTTGACAAGCAGAGGCCTGGAGAAGCCTGCAGGATCTCCCATGTATATCTTCCAACTCTTCTCCTTCTCACCACTCTTACTCTTGTTCATCCCGTTCCAGACCTGGCCTTGCTATTCCGAGCCTTTTCTGGCTCCCTCTCTCTACCTGGAATGCCTTCTTAGAGATGACCCCATCTAAAGATGACAGTGCCTTTAGGATTGACTGGTTTGATCTCCTTGTAGTCCAAGGGATTCTCAAGAGTCTTCCCCAGCACCACAATTAGAAGGCATCAATTCTTCGGCACTCAGCCTTCTTTATGGTCCAACTCTTAGATCCATACATGTCTACTGGGAAAACCATAGCTTTGACTATATGGAACTTTGTTGGCAAAGTGATGTCTCTGCTTTTTAATGTGCTGTTTAGGTTTACTTTGCTCACGGCTATTTTCTCTTATGCAGAGAATGGTTGGTGCATAGTAGGTAGTAAATAAACATTTGCTGAAACAATAAATATCTGGACTTTTGGTACAAGATAGGTCATTTTTTGTTACTGATTCAATTATTTTCTCTAGTAAACACTCAGACTACTGATGACTATAGCATAGTATTTTATAAATTCACTCTTCATAACTTTCCCACTAGGGTTATTTTTTCTTCCCTCTCATCCCATCTCCCCTTCTTTCTCACTGGAATAGCCATGGGTTATTTTCCATTATACAGTACATTAAGAATGGTTGAGAGTGATACAACTGGCAGCTTCTACTAAATTTTCCAAAACATGAAATAATATAGGCTTTATGGAGAAGGAATTGGCAACCCACTCCACTGTTCTTGCCTAGAGAATCCCAGGGACAGAGTAGCCTAGTAGGAGGCCGTCTATGGGGTCGCACAGAGACGGATATGACTGAAGCGACTTAGCAGTAGCAGTATAGTTATTTATTGTATAGTCGTTACTGGCTAGAACTTCTGAACTTAAAGTTTTTGAAATCTAAGAAACTTTTAAAACTCTTGATTTTACTATAAAATCTTGGCAGTGTACTCCGCACAGATGGAGCAACATTTCAAGCTTTGCTTATAAACTAGTGACCTTATCTTTTTATCTGTGAGACCTCTTTGCTCTTAATGAGCCAAGGAAGATCCTGAAATACAGTTAAGTACCAGTGAGCTCTGGTTAGTTCTTCCTTATGGAGAAGTTTCTCTTTATAGCTGTCCCTAGGGGGGAAAAAAAAAAAAAAAAAAATATATATATATATATATATTTAATATGTGTCTATGATGTGTATGAAAAGGCCATTTTAAAATGAAGTTCTTGAGTCATTTGTTTCAAAATGAATTTAAATCTGCTTCAGTGTGGTCGAAAGCAGGCCTTTCTTCAAAAGCCACAGTATTCTTGCCAAGTCTTCTGAACAGAGTATTTCCTCAAGAGTCATTGACTTTCTTTTTTCGCAGCTACTTTAGCTTGGGGATTTGCAGTCTCCGTGGGTCTTCAGGTCCAACCTCTGTGCCTTGGCTCCCTTTTGCTATCATTTATGACCTTCCTCCCCTGACCTCTTGTTGCCACCTCTTTATTCCACTGTCCATTCTGCCAAAAACTTTCCTACATGGTCAATATGTATTTTTGGAAATAAAGATAAGCCAAACCATCTAATTTAATACACATTCAGTATCAGTGGTTTTTAAAACAGACAAATGTGGACACAAACCCTATAAAGTTCATCAGGAAATTTACTCCAGGGATATTCGCTGGCCAAGTCTGCTAGCAGTGCCTGATAGTAGAAAAGTTGTTACTTCTGATCCCAGGTCACAGGTTTCAATGCTGTCTCCTTCAGATCATTGTCTCAGCTTTTCCAAAAGTTGAAATATTGGTGATGGCAAGTCTGTTCAATTAGTTATCTTTCACTGAAGGCAAGTTAAAGCAAAGGCTGGCTCGCTTGACTACCACAGTTTCTTTTAAAAAATTTTATTTACTTTTAGTATTTATTTGGCTGCAACTGGGTCTTAGTTGTGGCATGTGGGATCTTTTACTTGCAAACTCTAGTTGCAGAATGTGGGATCTAGTTCCCTGACCAGGGATGGAATTTGGGCTCCCTGTACAGGGAGCATGGAGTCTTAGCCTCTGAACTCCCAAAGAGTAGTTTTTAAAAAGTGACCTTATGTTGGTCTAGACAGTGTTTTTCCCATGTGCTTTACTCCCTACCACTTTATCTGCAAACTCATAAACAATGTAAAGTAGGTATTAGTCAGGGGACTTTGTTGGGAACATTTGAAGGACAAAGAATTTGAGATAGAAAGAGATTGTGACATAGTATTAGAGGAAGAGGAAGGACATGAAATTAAGTCTCTGAACTCTCAGTCAAACATATTCATTAGACTTTTCTGGGCCCATCAGTGCTTCACCAGGATTAGAATGAAACAACTCTGAGGGGATGAGATCTTGGGCTAATGTGTGTATGTGAGTATACACACATTTTAGAGAAAAATACCACTACAGAGAAGGGACCAATCATGTCCCATTCTCTGCTACTATAGCCTTTCGCTTATAAAGCTGAAGGGTAGGATGGTATAATGTTAGAAAATTAGAAGGTTAGGGGATGGGGACCTACTATTTCTTCCTATCTCTACTACCAAGCATTAGTTCTAGGATTACAGTAGATGTGCAATTATCACTGTAAATGGCAAGGACAACTGTATATTGTGATTAAGGACTCTTTCTCTGAGTTATGTTATAAATTCTCTACTGTTTTTTCTAAAGAAATTCTCACACATTTTTTCTTTTGAGGTAAAATTAAACTGAATGGGAGCAGAGAAATGCTGGTATCTTCACTTTCTAACTGAATAAGTCAAAGGAAACACTGGTGCCAGTCCGTGGCTTTCAGACAAAGTGGGCTTCAGAGGAGCCAACAAGACTAACAACTTATTTCATCCTTCTCTGGGCCCACGTTGCAACTCCAGGGGGCGCCGTTCACATACTAGTCCAGGTCATGGCACCATGCGGGTGGTGGGTGCATCTCTTTCCAAGAAACCAGTGTGTTCGTTCTTCGTCATGACTTTCAGGTCATGCTTAACTCTGTTCCTACTTGAAAGCACTTACTTTTAAAGATACTTTTAAAAGGACAGATTTCCTTTTCCTTTAGTTTTTAGCAAAACTGGTTCCCTGAGCAGACCATTAGCTGTGATTCCAACCTACTATTTTGGAAAGTAAAGAGTCTAAGAAGGAAACACAGAGATAGCCCCTTCCATTAAAAAAGCCGCTCTAAAGACAACTCAAATAAAGAATTCCCCTAAGAAGGGAAATTTTTCTAGAGGTGAGATCACCTTTTCTTTCTAAATCCTCACCACTTTAAAGTGATACTTCCTCTAGTTGAGTTTTCTATTGATAAGTTAGATAAACATGAATCATTCGATTATTTGGAACATGTAGTATTAAATCTGTTCACTGTTATTTTCCTAAATACATTCTTACAAGTACCAGTGAGAATATACTTCTCCAAAACTATGATGCAAGCACTCTTTCCTTACTTTGTTATTTTTTTAACATGTTATTTTTAAAAAATCCAATATTTTAAAATGGAAGTCCACTCATGTGCCACCAGTGCACACACATTTCTGATGGTTCCTCATCTTCAGCTGAGTAAATCCAGAGGCCTCACAGTGACACACAGGATCTGTCTCCAGGACCTCTCAGCTCCTCCTCCACATCCCTGGGCCTCTGCACACACTTCTCCCTCTGCTCCTTGGGCTGTCCAGGTCACCTTCTGCTTTAGGACACTCTTCTCTGCAGGGCCTGGCAATGCCCACTTCTCAGGGAAAGCTTTGGCAGTTCTAGTTAAAATCTGTACCACTGCCTCTACCTCTCCCATCTTTACCCCGTCCTTGTAGGCACCCTGCCTGACTTCTTCCTCAGTAGAATTTCTTCCATTGTCCTCTTTAAAATGAAGATGTACAAGATCTTTACAATGAAGATGTACAAAATTAAAATATAAAATTAAAAGTACAAGATTTGATTATTTACCATCCTTCCCCCCACAGTCATATCCCACCAGAATCTAAGTTCTGTTAGGGTAAGAATTTTGTTTGTTTTATTCTCTGCTGTTTTTCTAATGTGTAGAAGAGTATACAGACTCAATATCCATTTTTGTTGGGCAAATCACATTAGCAAATCATAAATTTATAGAATATTATGTGTTATAAATTCTGGATTAACCAGGCTCATATTACAAGCAAAATGCCACACAATTTTTCTTTCTCTAATCATTAATTTATAAGACATTAGAAATCTTAGTATAGTACTACTATTTAACTCTGCTCTATGTAATGACAATGGGTATGGATAAGATTCAGAAGCTTATGGATTTTTAGGGAAGTCACTGAATTTCCTTCCAGTGGATGGTTTACTTTAAAAATGAACCCAGAAAAAAATCTTTTTATTTAAAAAACAAAGAAGTTGCTAAAGCAGTCACAACACATTTTTAATTTTCCTGTGATAAAACAATAAACTAAATGATGGTGCCTGAACAAATGCTCACTTGTCTCTAAGTTCTCAGGAACGTTTGATATCAAAGTCCCCCTGAAAGCCTCTCAGAACCTCCAAAGAACAATAACACACTGCTTTCAGCCTACCCCCCATGCCTTTTTATCCGTTTTTATCTGTTTATAGTTACCAGCATCACCCCCTGACCCCAGATACACATCAGTTCAGTTCAGTCGCCCAGTCGTGTCCAAACTTTGCAACCACATGAATCACAGAACGCCAGGCCTCCTTGTCTATCATCAACTCCCAGAGTTTACTCAGACTCACATCCATCGAGTCCGTGATGCCATCCAGCCATCTCATCCTCGGTCGTCCCCTTCTCTTCCTGCCCCCAACCCCTCCCAGCATCAAAGTCATTTCCAGTGAGTCAACTCTTCACATCAGGTGGCCGAAGTTCTGGAGTTTCAGCTTTAGCATCATTCCTTCCAAAGAACACCCAGGGCTGATCTCCTTTAGAATGGACTGGTTGGATCTCCTTGCAGTCCAAGGGACTCTCAAGAGTCTTCTCCAACACCACAGTTCAAAAGCATCAATTCTTCGGCACTCAGCCTTCTTCACAGTCCAACTCTCACATCCATACGTGACCACTGGAAAAACCATAGCCTTGACTAGACGGACCTTAGTCGGCAAAGTAATGCCTCTGCTTTTGAATATGCTATCTAGGTTGGTCATAACTTTTCTTCCAAGGAGTAAGCGTCTTTTAATTTCATGGCTGCAGTCACCATCTGCAGTGATTTTGGAGCCCAAAAAAACAAAGTCTGACACTGTGTCCACTGTTTCCCCATCCATTTCCCATGAAGTGATGGGACTGGATGCCATGATCTTCATTTTCTGAATGTTGAGCTTCAAGCCAACTTTTTCACTCTCCTCTTTCACTTTTATCAAGAGGCATAGCTCCCACCATAATCGATATCCCCCACTGGAGAGGTACATTTGTTACAATCAATGAACCTACACTGACATATCATGATCTCCCAAAGTTTCAATTTTACATTACATTCACTCTTGGTGATGTACATTCTGGGTTTGGACAAATTTGTAACGCCATGTATCTACCATTATACGATCACACAATGTAGCTTCACTGCCTAAGGTCCATTTTTATATAAGAGTAATACATGCATCACAGACACACAGACACACATACACTTCCAACCAGGGATTGGACTTGCACCCCATGCAGCAGAAGCACGGAGTCTCAACCCCTGGACCACCAGGGAAGTTTGCAAAAGAGTAAAAATTTTAATAAAGTAATGCATGTAGATGGTAGGAGAGCTGTAAAATGCAGGAACGTATGATGAATCAAGTAAAGTTAAATTTTTTTCCTACTGCTAAATTTTCCCCTACACACACATATGAAATCTTTTATGTTTGGCAAAACATAGTATATGTGTAGCTCTTTATATGGTTTTAATTAGCAGAATCTTCTTTTATTTGAGACACTTTAGGACACTTAGAGCTATTAAACATTTCTCCTTTTCTTTTCTCCAAATACTGAAAGTAAACTAACTGGTTGTGCAAAAAAACAACAACAACAAAACTGCTTATCTACCTTTATTCTCTTAGGATTAAAATCTTGTGCTTTTTGGGTCCCAGTTGAGAAGAAAGGAACAAAATAGAGATCTTGAACTTGGAAATGGGCAGTTGTCTTTTAGTATAATGAAAGCTGCAGTCTCTTGAAATAATTGAAAAACCTCTTGTACTACCTCAAGGAGGTCTCTGGGGAGGAGGAAGTTTGTGTGTATACATGTGTTCATCCATGCATGTGTGTCTGTGTGTGTATTACATCTAACCATTCTGAGAACCCAAGGAAGTTCCAGTGTTTTGTTCTACATTGTTTTATAGCATTTGTGCAACAAGCCCTCTCCCGTCTCTGGTGCAACAGGCTCTTAGCATTTGTTCTGGAAAGCTTCCATTTGCCATGGAACCACAAACCTCAATTACTTGACTTTCATATTGTTTTGCAACCTCAGTGCTATTTCATGGGCTGTGTGTCAATGGGTGGCACTTTTTACCTATGATACAAGGCACAGAAGTAACATGTATTCTGCAAAGGGAATCGCTGATCTCAGAAAGTCCATTCATTTGAGGGAAGGTGACTCTGTGAGAGAATTCAACAAAAACCCAACTTATCTCCAAGAAGTAGCAATCAGAGTAGCGTAGCAGTTGGTTACCCCAAGGCCCAGCTTCTGTTGAAAATACCCCTCCATTTACAACTAGTTCACCACCAGAGTAAGTGTTCAAATTTTGACAATTGTCAGATGTAGGTTTTAGGAAAGTAAACAACTACAAAAATCTTTATATCCTCAGAAACCAGAAAACTACCTAAAGTCTCTTTGATTGCAAAATGAGTGCGTAGTCTTTGTTGAACACTTGGAAAACATAAAGAGACAAAAGGAAGGAAATAAAAATCATCTATGATCCCATCATCCAGGAGCCAAAAGTGCTTCTTGAGTAGAGAGAAATTATAATTCTCTCATTTGACTCAGCTCTGATATTGAGCAATGGTGACCTTTCTATCATCACCTGGACATACTTCATATTGATGGAAACTGCTAAAAAGAGCAAAATGAAAATGCTTTTGGCTTCATTCCTAAAGCAAGTGTGAGCAAACCCACAGAAACAACATATGAGGGTTAAATTTAGAATCACTCTGCTATGTGATTTCATAGTGATGGGCTAGCCTGTTGATTATTCACAATTAGAAGCCTTAACTATAGTTTTTATATCATAACTTTTATTTTATAACTTAATGTAACTTGAGATCTGTAAAAAATACAGATGTGTATTATTTTAGTAAAAGAAGAAATAGAAATTAATTATCTCAACAGAAAAGAGTATTTATGAACTGGGGTTTTGTTTATGGTTCCACTGTGGGTGGGGAGGCATTTCCTAGGATCATTTGTGGGACATTTAATTCTAAGTGCTCAACAAAGAATAACTATAAATTTGTTTTATGCAACAAACTCCATCAACTCATGTATGTTTGCTGAAAATTAAAAAATAAAATATACCTGCTTTATTACTACTAATATGAATTGGATGATTTGATTACATAAATATATTGTGATCTTCATTAAAGTCTGTTAAATGAAATGTTTGTATTGAGTTGAATGATGAATTATGCATTCCAACTTTTACTTAATGATAATTATCAAGTGTTAAATTATTTCTGGGACTTGCATACACAGCTAATGGGAAGGTAATTTGGTATAGTCACTATGAAAAACTATTTGACAAAATCAGTTAAAGTTCAACATATATATACCCTATGACCCACCAGTTGCAATTCTAGGTTAAGTAGTCAAGAGAAAATGTGTAATTTTGTGCACAAGAATATTCACAGCTGCATTATTAATATCTGTTAATAGTCCAAAATTAGGGATAGCCAAATGTTCATTACCTCTAGAATTAACATTCACATGCACATACACATGCTTTGGAATACTCTATAGAATGCTCAGAAATCTTTTTCTGTAATATGTTCAGTTCAGTTCAGTCACTCAGTTGTGTCCGACTCTGTGACCCCATGAATTGCAGCACATCAGGCCTCCCTGTCCGTCACCAACTCCCGGAGTTCACTCAAACTCACGTCCATTGAGTCGGTGATGCCATCCAGCCATCTCATCCTCTGTCATCCCCTTCTCCTCCTGCCCCAAATCCCTCCCAGATCAGAGTGTTTTCCAGTGAGTCAACTCTTCGCATCAGGTGGCCAAAGTACTGGAGTTTCAGCTTTAGCATCAGTCCTTCCAATGAACACCCAGGGCTGATCTCCTTTAGAATGGACTGGTTGGATCTCCTTGCAGTCCAAGGGACTCTCAAGAGTCTTCTCCAACACCACAGTTCAAAAGCATCAATTCTTCGGCGTTCAGCTTTCTTCACAGTCCAACTCTCACATCCATACATGACTACTGGAAAAACCATAGCCTTGACTAGACAGACCTTTGTTGGCAAAGTAATGTCTCTGCTTTTCAATATGCTATCTATGTTGGTCTGGAGAAGGCAATGGCACCCCACTCCAGTACTCTTGCCTGGAAAATCCCATGGATGGAGGAGCCTGGTAGGCTGCCATCTCTGGGGTCGCACAGAGTCGGACACGACTGAAGTGACTTAGCAGCAGCATCTATGTTGGTCATAACTTTTCTTCCAAGGAGTAAGCGTCTTTTAATTTCATGGCTGCAGTCACCACCTGCAGTGATTTTGGAGCCCAGAAAAATAAAGTCTGACACTGTTTCCACTGTTTGCCCATCTATTTCCCATGAAGTGATGGGACCAGATGCCATGATCTTTGTTTTCTGAATGTTGAGCTTTAAGCCAACTTTTTCACTCTCCTCTTTCACTTTCATCAAGAGGCTTTTCAGTTCCTCTTCACTTTCTGCCATAAGGGTCGTGTCATCTGCATATCTGAAGTTATTGATATTTCTCCCAGCAATCTTGATTCCAGCTTGTGCTTCTTCCAGCTCAGCGTTTCTCATGATGATTCTGCATATAAGTTAATAAGCAGGGTGACAATATACAGCCTTGACGTACTCTTTTTCCTATTTGGAACCAGTCTATTGTTCCATGTCCAGTTCTAACTGTTGCTTCCTGACCTGCATATTGGAAATCATATGCTGTCTAACACAACTATTCAATTCTACCAAGGCAGTGTAGAAACAGCCTTAGACAATATATAAATGAAAGGGCATGGCTGTATTCTACTAAAACTTTATATACAAACAAGTGACAGGCCAATCTTAGCCCATAGGTTGTTATTTGCTGACCTCTATTCTATAGCAAGAGACAGAAAAGGAATCAACTACAGCTATATACAGCAGAATGGATGAATTTAATGACAATGCTGAATTAAAGAAGGTGATGAAAAAAAATACTCTCTCTGATTCTATTTTTAAAAATTTCAAAGTTAGGGGATGGTGATGGAAGTCAGTGAGTCTGGATCTCTGGGAGATGATGTCTGGGAGGTGGTATGAGGGAAGCTGTCTACATTGATCTGTGTGGTTTTACATGGATGTGTTAATTTTGTGAGAATGAAGTATACGTCTAAAAACTGGATATTTATCAGAATTTAGCTAACCTTCAATAAAAATGTAAGAAAAGAATTTTCTACCTAAATAAATCAATAGCTAAATAAACTAATAGCAGAGGAACTAGAAGTGCTAGTCAATATACAAACTACAATTTCAATTGTTGAGGAATAGCAAGCTATTGATAGACATAAGCTTGCACACATGTACACAGATTAGTTTCCATTTACCAATGCTAAATTAATTGAAAAGTTGCTTTTTTAAAGACGCTCACATTTGAAATGAATCTTCCAAGAAGTTTTTCCTATAAGAATGCAAAAAAAATTGACAGTCAAACTGTTTCTTTTCAAAAAAGTAAATCAGATACTGCTCCATTTCTAACAGTATAATTGTTACAGGGAAAAATCCTTTACTCATTGTAATGGCTTAAAATTTCATACAACTCTGTGTAGTTACAAGTTTGAGACCTGACCCTGACTTCAGGAGTCCAGACAGTGGACTAGGTTGAGAGAAATTACTGGCTCCTTCTCCTACTTGACTCTCAAAGCTACTTTCGGCCTTAAACTACTATGAAAGCAACATATGACAAAAGTAATCTCCTTCAAATACAGATTTGCTTTAGGCTCTGGGATGACCAAGTTCCAAATGTCTCCTAAACTATCCACAACATGATCATATTCATTCATATACTGTTGCCCAAAACCATATTGGCATTTCATTATTGATCATCTTGTAAACATAATCCATGAAAGAAGTCTCATACAAAAAGTAAAATAAAAGATAAAGTAAAGGTAATTTTTCCAATGACTGCCTGGTGGAACTAATTATTAACAAACCTGTTCTATAAAGAAAGTAGTAATTTGGAAATAAGATGTTAAACTTTTCCTGAGAAATGTGGAAAATGTACTTTTGAATTCAATATGTACTTCCAAAATGTTCAACTATGTTTTCCAAGTATTAAATTTTCTAAAAGAAGATAAAATATTCAAAAGCATTTTGTTGACACTGCAATATAATTTTATGGGTTTTGAAACATTTTCCAGCTCTACTGAGGTAAGGTTTTAAAATGTATACATTTAGGTTGCACAATATAATCTTTAAAAGGTTTACAACCTGATGTTTTAATATATGTGTGTGTGTTCAATTTTGTCTGAGTCTGCGTGAAATGGTTACTACAGTGAAATTAATTAGCACATTCATCACCTGATAAAGTTACCATTTTTGTTTTGTGGTAAGAATACAAGATCCCCTGTCTTAGGAAATTTCAAGTATTTATAGTAGCTTTATTAACCATACTCACTATGCTAAACAATAGAACACTGTGACTTATTAATCTCATAACTGGAAGTTTGTATTGATGGAAGAAATGTTCACATATTGAGGTATGAGGAAGTCACTCTGGCTTATACATAATTCACCTTGAACTTTGAGCTAACCAAAACAGCTTGTTTGTGGCCTATGTGTTTGAACCATTAAAGAAAAGAAAGTGTTTAAAATCAAATGGAGTCACTGAGATTCAGGCATTCAAAATGGAAGTAGGTGGCCATGGTGGGTGTGGCTGCAGACACATTCTTGTATCCCTGAGAACTTGAATATTCTGAACTGTATCACAGTCAAGGACATTACTAGCTGTTCTCAAAACAATACTTGCTAGCAAATGCCAGCGGCAACCTTATGGTCTCAAGGTCTACCCTTGTAACTGTGCAACCACTTCAGATCCCAACAAATCTTTGCTTAACATGCACCTTTACTGCCTGAACATGTGCTCAATTGTGTCCAACTCTCTGTGACTCCATGGACTGTATATAGCCTTCCAGGTTCATCTGTCCATGGGATTCTCCAGGCAAGAATCCTGGAGTGGGTTGCCATTTCCTACTCCAGGTGATCTTCCTGACCCAGAGATTAAACCTATGTCTCTTGCATCTCCTGCATTGGCAGGTGGATTCTTCAGCACTGCACCTCCTAGGAAGCCTCAATAAGCACCCTTACTTCGTGCCCGCTTCAATCTTAATATTTGGCAAACGACTTACGTAATTTCATGGGTTTTGTCTTTATAACCCACCCTGCATTTTGTAGTCCACCAGAATACAATTCAAGTACTTCTTGAATCTGCAATACAATTTTAGGAGGAAGCTTGGTATGGGAAATCTTTTCATATGCTTACTACACATAATGCAAAACCCCTCAGATTTTTAGTTTATGATTATCACTGAAATATGAAAATACTGGTGTTCCCCAATCTTATCAAGTTCTATACTCTGTTAGCATTTCTGGCATTATTTTCTTATACTTAAAAATATGACGAGCACTTTCAGAAATAAATTTTCTACTGTGTTACATAGAATTAGAGCCTTCAGAGTCCAGAATTTAGTTAAAGATAAAAATGATGATATATAAGATATCATAATGTTAACTATCTCATTAAGTTGCAAGTAATAAAAAGTTTTAAATTTTGACTGCAAACCAAAAGTATTAAACTCATACATGGTTGACTACCCAAAATTCGGCAAAAATTAATTCTTGCATTTGCTTATTATTGTATATAGCCTATCTTTAGATTGCCTTTAAGATTTTTGGAGCAAAAAATTCAGTAATTACTTTTTGATAGTGTCCAAGTTAGCCTCACAAAAGTTGAAAACTTGCATTGCTCTGTAAGTGTGCAAGCTTTGGGCTTATGGAAACTGTGCTTTCTTTACCAGCAGTTAGCTATCTCATCAGGACTGATCTTTTGGGAAGTTGATAAAAAGATCTCTTGGCATTTAGATATGATAAAATGTTATAGCTCAAAGATATAACTGGAGCAAATATTTATTTTATCTAAAATTATCTTTTTTATAATATAAATTAGTTTGTCTCATTCTTTGATAACTTCCATATTTGTGAATGTTTATAATCGATACACATTAGTAAACATATACTTACCACCACAAGGAAGAGCAGCCCCCATTCGTCACAACTAGAGAAAAGCCTGCATAGCAATGAAGACCCAGTACAGCCCCAAACAAATAAAAAACAACAAAAAAGTCTCTAAAAAAGTATATATAAAAAATATTTACAGTGGAATACTATTAAAAGCTGTATTTCTTCCAATAAAAAGCCCAACATTATTTTTGGGTTGAGACAGAAAAGACATTGTCTCTGGACAAATGGTGGTGATAGGGATTTTACCTAGAGATGCACTATTACATCAGCTTTCACAGGAATCCTAGCAGAGAGCTGGGCATACCGTAGGGCTCAATAAATATCTGATAATTACCTATTCTTATAGATTGGTTCTAATTGCCTATTTGTGGAGAACTATGCACAAGATCAAGAGGGGCAGTGGCAAAGAGATACCGCTCCTCCAAGGTAAGGAGCAGTGGCTGCGCTTGCCTGGAGCAGCCGTGAAGAGATACCCCACGTCCAAGGTAAGAGAAACCCAAGTAAGGCGGTAGGTGTTGCAAGAGGGCATCAGAGGGCAGACACACTGAAACCATAATCATGGAAAACTAGTCAATCTAATCACATGGACCACAGCCTTGTCTAACTCAGTGAAACTAAGCCTGCCATGTGGGGCCACTCAAGACGGGCAGGTCATGGTGGAGAGGTCTGACAGAATGTTGTCCACTGGAGAAGGGAATGGCAAACCACTTCAGTATTCTTGCCTTGAGAACCACATGAACAGTTTGAAAAGGCAAAATGATAGGATATTGAAAGAGGAACTCTCCAGGTTGGTAGGTGCCCAATTTGCTACTGGAGGTCAGTGGAGAAAGAACTCCAGAAAGAAGGAAGGGATGGAGCCAAAGAAAAAACAATACCCAATTGTGGATGTGACTGGTGATAGAAGCAAGATCTGATGCTGTAAAGAGCAATATTGCATAGGAACCAAGAATGTTAGGTCCATGAATCAAGACAAATTGGTAGCTGTCAAACAGGAGACGGCAAGAGTGAACGTCGACATTCTAGGAACTAGCGAACTAAGATGGACTGGAATGGGTGAATTTAACTCAGATGATCATTATATCTACTACTGTGGGCAGGAATTCCTTAGAAGAAATGGACTAGCCATCATGGTCAACAAGAGTCCGAAATGTAGTACTTGGATGTAACCTCAAAAACGACAGAATGATCTCTGTTCGTTTCCAAGGCAAACCATTCAGTATCACAGTAATCCAAATCTATGCAGCAACCAGTAATGCTGAAGAAGCTGAAGTTGAATGGTTCTATGAAGGCCTACAAGACCTTTTAGAACCAACCCCCAAAAAAGATGTCCTTTTCATTATAGGGGACTGGAATGCAAAAGTAGGAAGTCAAGAAACACCTGGGGTAACAGACAAATCTGGTCTTGGTATACGGAATGAAGCAGGGCAAAGGCTAATAGAGTTTTGCCAAGAGAACGCACTGGTCACAGCAAACACCCTCTTCCAAGAACATAGGAGAAGACTCTACACATGGACATCACCAGATGGTCAACACCAAAATCAGATTGATTATATTCTTTGCAGCCAAAGATGGAGAAGCTCTATACAGTCAGCAAAAACAAGACCGGGAGCTGACTGTGGTTCAGATCATGAGCTCCTTATTGCAAATTCAGACATAAGTTGAAGAAAGTAGGGAAAACCACTAGACCATTCAGGTATGACCTAAATCAAGTTCCTTATGATTATACAGTGGAAGTGAGAAATAGATTTAAGGGCCTAGATCTGATAGATAGAGTGCCTGATGAACTATGGAATGAGGTTCGTGACATTGTACAGGAGACAGGGATCAAGACCATCCCCATGGCAAAGAAATGCAAAAAAGCAAAATGCTGTCTGGGGAGGCCTTACAAATAGCTGTGAAAAGAAGTGAAGCGAAAAGCAAAGCAGAAAAGGAAAGATATAAGCATCTGAATACAGACTTCCAAAGAATAGCAAGGAGAGATAAGAAAGCCTTCCTTGGTGATCAATGCAAAGAAATAGAGGAAAACAACAGAATGGGAAAGACTAGAGATCTCTTCAAGAAAATTAGAGATACCAAGGGAAAATTTCATGCAAAAATGGGCTCAATAATGGGCAGAAAGGGTATGGACCTAACAGAAGCAGAAGACATTAAGAAGAGGTGGCAAGAATACACAGAAGAACTGTACAAAAAAGATCTTCACAACCCGGATAATCACGATGGTGTGATCACTCACCTAGAGCCAGACATCCTGGAATGTGAAGTCAAGTGGGCCTTAGAAAGCATCACTATGAACAAAGCTAGTGGAGGTGATGGAATTCCAGCTGAGCTATTTCAAATCCTGAAAGATGATGCTGTGAAAGTGCTGCACTCAATACGCCAGCAAATTTGGAAAACTCAGCAGTGGCCACAGGACTGGAAAAGGTCAGTTTTCATTCCAATCTCAAAGAAAGGCAATGCCAAAGAATGCTCAAACTACCACACAATTGCACTCATCTCACATGCTAGTAAAGTAATGCTCAAAATTCTCCAAGCCAGGCTTCAGCGATATGTGAACCGTGAACTTCCAGATGTTCAAGCTGTTTTAGAAAAGGCAGAGGAACCAGAGATCAAATTGCCAACATCCGCTGGATCATCGAAATAGCGAGAGAGTTCCGGAAAAACATCTTTTCTGCTTTATTGACTATGCCAAAGCCTTTAACTGTGTGGACCATGATAAACTGTGGAAAATTCTGAGAGAGATGGGAATACCAGGCCACCTGACCTGCCTCCTGAGAAACCTATATGCAGGTCAGGAAGCAACAGTTAGAACTGGACATGGAACAACAGACTGGTTCCAAATAGGAAAAGAAGTGTGTCAAGGCTGTATATTGTCACCCTGCTTATTTAACTTCTATGCAGAGTACATCATGAGAAACGCTGGGCTGGAAGAAGCACAAGCTGGAATCAAGATTACTGGGAGAAATATCAATAACCTCAGGTATGCAGATGACACCACCTGCATATTTTGGGTAAATTCCAGGAGTTGATGATGGTCAGGGAGGCCTGGCATGCTGCAATTAAAGGGGTAGCAAAGAGTCGGACACGACTGAGCAACTGAACTGAACTGATGCACTTTACATCCTCTAATCCAGAGTAATATGCTTGGGCAACTGCCACTTAGTTTGCTTAAGAGCTGACCCATTCTTTGGCGTTTGCAGAGGGTTTTAAATGCCATACCCATCAGCATTTGACACATCTGGACTACACTTTACAGATGATTATGCTATTTCGACAAATGCATCTGCAGGTATCCATTCAGCAAATATTAAGCTCTAATGAGGGGCTAGGTGGCTGCACACTGTTCCAGATGCTGAACACTGTTCCAGTAGATAAACTAATTCCTTACTTTCATGATATTTACATTTACATTCTGTTTAAAAGGATGAGTGGTACCATGAGGCTGGGAGAGAATGATAAACAAACATAAAATACGTCATCTGATGACAGGCACATTGAAAAATAAAACAAACCAAGGCCCTGGGTGAGTGATGAGGAGAATGCCCTCTTTACCATTCCTTGGGAATGTCCAAGTTTCAATTTTTCATCTTCTAAGAGTTAGAAAGTATCATCCTTGGACACGGTAGTGGTTTAGCTGCTAAGTTGTGTCCAATTCTTGTGACCGCATGACTGTAACCCACCAGGCTCTGCGTCCATGACATTTCCCAGGCAAGACTACTGGAGCAGGTTGCCATTTTCTTCTCCAGGGGATCTTCCCTACCCAGGGATCGAACCTGCATCTCCCATACTCCAGGCAGACTTTTACCAGCTGAGCCAGCAGGGAAGCATATGCATATAGGAGGAGTGAGATGACGTACTCCCACAATAAGAATGAACTGCTTCATAAATGTAAGTCAAAATTAATTCCAATTCCCAAAGTTTTTAATCTTGGTAAATCAAAGTTAAGCAACTTGAAAATCTGTCTTTGAGTACAGACCTTCAGTTTTTAAAAATTAAGTACAAATAAAATAGTCCTTACACTAATCTTTCTTTAATAACCTATGAAGATGATGTGCTTATTTCTAGATTGCAAACATGTTCTTGAAAATATCTATTTACTTGAAGCAAACTGAAACAGAAAACATGCCAAAGCTGTTGGTCTGCATCACTCAGTCGTGTCCGACTCTTCGCGACCCCATGGACTGTGGCCTTCCAGGCTCCTCTGTCCATGAGATTTTCCAGGCAATAGTTCTGGAGTGGATTACCATTTCCTTCTCCAGGGGACCTTCCTGGCTCAGGGATCGAACCCGGGTCTCCCGCATTGTAGACAGACACTTTACCATCTGAGCCACCAGGGAAGTCATAAAGAACACTACTAATATTAAATGAAATGAAAGCACTTAGAACATTTTAGCTATTGGTACTAATAAATTTATATTTCCAGAACTCTTAACAGTTCACTGAATGCTTTAATATTTATTATGCTATTTGATCCTTAACAAACCTAATAAGGTACATTATAATGTTGTTATTATTTCTTACTGTTCCATACTTAAGACTACTGGAAAAATCATAGCTTTGATTGGATAGACCTTTGTTGCTAAAGTGAAAGTCACTTAGTTGTGTCTGACTCTTTGCAACCCCATGGACTATACAGTTCATGGCATTCTCCAAGCCAGAATACTGGAGTGGGTAGCCTCTCCTTTCTCCAAGGGATCTTCCCAAACCAGGGACAAACCCAGGTCTCCCACATTGCAGGTGGATTCTTTACCAGTTGAACCACAAGGGAAGCCTGTTGGTAAAGTAATGTCTCTATTTTTTAATAGGCTAAGTTTGTCATAGCTTTTCTTCCAAGGAGCAAGTGTCTTTTAATTTCATGACTGCAGTCACCATTTGCAGTATTTTGGAGGCCGCCAAAGTAAATTCTGTCACTGTTTCCATTGTTTCCACATCTATTTGCCATGAAGTGATGGGATCAGATGCCACAATCTTAAGTTTTCTGAATGTTGATTTTAAGCCAACTTTTTCACTCTCCTCTTTCACTTTCATCACATTAGGTTAAAATGATTTAATTTCACAAGTATTTGGTGAACAGCTATATCAATACTGCCCAATAGAAGCTAGATATAGAATATTCTATAAAACTCTCTATCACAGTTAAAAAATACTCTCTAACCAACTAAACAAAAGGGACCATGATGCTCTATCATTTGGTATTTCTGTCCTTTTTAGAGTGGATGCTAACAGTCAAACTGTCTACAATAAAGCCTCAAATTCCTTTCTAATCTATCCTTTCACACTCCTTGTGGCCTGAAACATGTCCTTCCTTCTTCACTCCTCAACTTTCCTGTATCTGGGCTTTTAAATATGGTCATGTATCCACCTAGAACGCTGCCTCTTTCTTAGTCTTTGCATAGCTCAATCTATGTGTCATCATACATCTTCTGAAATCTCAACACATTTTATTCCTTTTATATCACTTGTCACTCTCAAGCTAGCATTGCATATTTTGTGCTTGGGGACTTGAATCTCTGCCTGGACTGGAAACTCTCTGTGCTTCACTGGCCTTTGCATTCCCAGTGCCTAGCACAGTACCTTGCACATAGCAGATGCTCAGTGAATATCTGCTAAATGAATATTAGATGATGCCTTTGAGGCACAACAAAATTTTGAAGACTGTATTTAATATTTTAAAAAATTGCCCTCACATAATGGTTTATCTTTTCAATTGCTTTTCTAAACACTGTTCATATCACAATAAATAATTTACTATTTATTAGTATATTATTGTTCATCATCAATTTGCTTATTTTCAGTTGTTTATTATATATTTGTTAATTTATTAATGCATATGCCATATCTAGAGCATTATAGCAAGCAATGCCTCCTCACAGAACATCGCATTCTGCATCACCAGGACAACCTCTGGGCTTGAAGGAACAGATATTTTTATTGCTACTTGGCAGAAAAACTATAAATTGTTGTCTAAAAGATGAAACAATTTCTAAGAGTACCCAGGTAAATTTTCAGAAGTAGGACCAGAGAGCAAGTCTCTCTGTGCTCATGTTGAATGTTAGCAAAATATTGATTTTATGGTATTCTGTTGCTTTGAAAACTGTTGATCACTTGAAACAATTTAATAAAAGATTTCAACCAGAAACATGACAATATGAACACCCCTTTCTAAGCCATGGCGGGTAAGAAAATACATACTTCTATGAAAAAGGTATACCAATTAGCATGAAAGGGATCACCCATGAAACAAAAGCAGAGCCACTGAAAATTCAAATTGTAAAATTATAAGGGAAAGAAGAGGCGCCAAGTCTGACTGGGAACTCTTTTGAGAAACTTTCCCCCTCCAGCATTTAGGATTTCCCAGAAAGAAGTTAGCAAATGAACTAAGAAGAGACTCAACATTGATCCTTTTATGTAGTTTCTTCTTGGTTCTTTGTACCTAATGCTTTCATTATACTTTGAAAAATAAAATTCTTTGAGGAACTGGCCACACTTCATGCATTAATTGTGCAATGAGACATCAGTTCTTTCCCACTTCCTTTAACATCCGTCCATTACCCGTATTTAAGGTACTTACTGTATAGTGTGTACATCTTACCATATAGTGTATACTCTTTGATATAGTTGTATAAACTTTGACGTCTATCTGAACTTGAGAGAAATCTTATGATTAAAATTTTTTAAGAAGGAGGGGGATGGGAGTTTGAAATTTCAAACTCCTTAAGGGTGAAGGAAAGAAGAAATCAACATTTATAACCATTTGTGCTTAACATTGTCCACACTTGTCCCCATGACAGAATCATTTTACTATACAGTAGAAAATAACACAACATCTATACTCCAATAAAAATTAATTAAAAAAATAAAATTGGCTATTACGTACTTGAAAATAAAAGCCAAGATTTTGAGAACAAAAAAGTTAAAGAGAACCTATATAAAACTGGAAAAGGATTAATTGATGCAATCTTTTGGAAAAACCAAATTATCTGCAGTAAAAGTTTGCTACTGTTTGTAATAAAATTGCTGCTGCTGCTACTGCTAAGTCGCTTCAGTCGTGTCCGACTCTGTGCAACCCCATAGACGGCAGCCCGTCCCTGGGATTCTCCAGGCAAGAACACTGGAGTGGGTTGCCATTTTCTCCTCCAATGCATGAAAGTGAAAAGTGAAAGTAAAGTCGCTCAGTCGTGCGCGACTCTTGTGACCCCATGGACTGCAGCCTACCAGGCTCCTCTGTCCATGGGATTTTCCAGGCAAGAGTACTGGAGTGGGCAACTACTGGTAAAAAGGAGTACATAGTTAGTACTCTGTAGCCACCTCTGCAGTACATCTTTATTTACCTTCATATCCAAGACAAACTATTCCCCTGAACGTAGAAACCTAAGACCCATACATGACAATATGGATTTGCTCTCATTTAAAATTGTTTTGAACTCAGAATTTCAGTAACTTCGAGTGAATTTTACACTTATACCTCATTGAACTTAATGACCCAAAAGTGTGAATTTGATGAGGTTGGCTTGTGAGGTAAACAACAGAAAGCATAAAAATGGTATTTTCTAAATGATCTGGGGACATACCAGTGGGACAGAGGAAAACTGCAAACGTGTGCCTGACTAGTGACATTCTTCACTATTCCATCTCAAACGTGCTGAAGCCAGAGCACAGCTGGGGTCCAGGCAGGAGCTCCAAACCCGGTGTGTGAGTGGGCATAGCAGGGACCTTGGAGCAGGTGAGCCAAGAACTTGACAATTTAAAGCTATGAATGTCTCAGGTTGGCCTCCAGTGGGATCTCAGTGCTGGGGTGGTGTGATGGTCAGGGGTGAAGTTTTGGAAATACAGGCTTTACTGATTTGATTTTCTTGTTTCAAAATTTTAATTTGTTCATAAAAAGGTTATAACATGACTTGCAAAACCAGAAACTGCATTCATGACTTAGAAACACTTACAAAACTTAATAGTCCCTTTAAATAGCAGAAACTCCCATCCTTTATTGTTGAGGATAAAAAAGTTCTCAAGAAATGCTGCAAGAAACCATAAGGGCTGGTCACAAATTCCTCTCAAAGGAAGCAACAAATGAACTAAGACCTCAGACAGCGGTGAAGTGGAGCTTTATTGTTACTGTTGAGTTGTATAGATGCCCCTTCTTGATAATATATAAGCTGTGGCCTCAGTTTTGGTGAGTTACACGTTCACACTGTGAGTTTCTCTTATTTCTTTTAAAGGAATAAGCCATTCAACTTCTTTTTTCATTATCTTGCATGGTATTGCTGTGAAATGGTAGCCCTTCTGCTTCAAGTGAACACTCTATTGGAGGGTTGATCCACCTGTATTGATGTCCATAATAATTTAATTTGGATATTCTCTTTCATCTAAGATTTCAGAGGATTTTTTAAATGTTTTAATTAAAACTTGCAGCTATCTTCTTAAAAAGATAAGCAGGAAAAAGTCTAAGTCTTTTGAGAGGTAGTCTTTTTGAGGGCATAATTTTAATCATTAGAGTAAGACATAGTAATATCTTCAAAATTCAATAAATATTTACCATCTACTTTAAAGGTAAAATGTATAATTGTTCTTCCTATTCCATCTTTAATAATTCCATGTCCTTAAACTAATAAAAACTTCTAATATCATAGTTCCTTTATATTATTTAGTTCTATATCCTTAAGAAAATAGGAATATAATTAACTAATGAAACCTAAAACCTTAATAATACACTGCCATTGTCAAAGATATCTATGTTTTGAAAGAGAAGCCATGGCCTAATTTACTTAAATAAATGATCTAATTAAATAAGATGCTTAGGATGACTTTACCTGTCACATATTTAAGTACTCAACTAAAATTCTTACAACAGTGGTAGCAATATAGAGCTGATTTATATAAATATTCTTCTGATCTTGGGATTTTTGTGGAATTTGGTGCATTTCTTGGGGGAATGCATTTGGTGGCCAGGAATATCTTCTTGTTAGGGATATAAATCATACCATATTATCTAGAAGAGATGGAAAGATGATTCCCTTTAATTGAAATTAAGTCTATAGGCAGTAGTGGATAGTCTGTTTTGTCCTTTTCATAGCTATAAACTAATCAAACAACTCACAGAGGAGGAAGTACAAGGAAATATTCAATCAAAATAAGTGGTGCACTCATGCACTTGAAGTTGTCATGAGTTCAAACTGATTCAAGTTAGTAGATCATATAGAAGTTATAATCAATATTTTAGTTATGATCTGCTTCAATTTTCTTTCAGCAAAATGAGGATTATAATGGGAACAATTTCTCCTGTTATTGTGAAAATTAAATGAGTTAGTTGACAAATAAATATGATACGGTGATAAGATGATCTCCTCAAAATGCAAAGTTGAGACATATAGCTGGAAAAAAGAATTTTTTCTACTTCCATCTCTCTCTCATTTGTACCCATTATTAGCATTTTGAAGCATTTTTGTGGTTAAGAAAAAGCACTACTGGATATTTGACATGGATTTATGGATGTTGTGCTATATTCATTGTTCATGTGCTTCCAGTAAAATGTTCATTTTCCAGTGGCTATGTTACTCTATAGCCATGTTGTTGTTGTTTTGTGGTTAGTTGTGTCTGACTCTTTTGTGACCCCATGGACTGTAGCCCACCAGACTCCTCTGTCCATGGAATTTCCCAGGCAGGAATACTGGAGTGAGTTGCCATTTTCTCCCCCAGTGACATAGTTTACTGGCTCAAATAAGATCTAAATACTAGACCTAAAATTTTACAGTTTGAACATTTTTATATCATGATTTAGATTTCTTACTTTGAGATTAAGTGCATCACTTATATTTTCTGATCTAGTTTCTAATCTATAAAATGAGGAAAATAATATCAACTTCATTTTTAACAGAATACAGTATATTAAAGAGTTTGTGAAAGGTATTATTGATGATATATCATCCCACAAAAACAAATTATCATTCATTATGAGGCTGTGACAGAGAAGGCAGTGGCACCTTACTCCAGTACTCTTGCCTGGAAAATCCCATGGATGGAGGAGTCTGGTAGGCTGCAGTCCATGGGATTGCTAAGAGTTGGACATGACTGAGTGACTTCACTTTCACGTTTCACTTTCATGCATTGGAGAAGGAACAGCAACCCACTCCAGTGTTCTTGCCTGGAGAATCCCAGGGACGGCGAAGCCTGGTGAGCTTCCATCTATGGGGTCTCACAGAGTCAGACACGACTGAAGCAACTTAGCAGCATGAGGCTGTGATTTTTATTACTAATGCAATATGACTAGCTGTTGTGCTGACTTCATTTTAGTTCAAATGTATATTTCTCTCAGGTATTGTAAGAAAGGACTTTGTGCTGTGGTGTAAATCATTTACTTATCTAGTATACCATCTCTAGTTTAGGATTTACAATGTGATTCTTCTTACGTTTACATTCCAGTTGCCTAAATACAAAGCACCCGATATAATGCTGATGATCCAAGAAAAATTTTGAAAGGCTCAAAAGCATGGTTCCTGAATTACTGAGTTATTACAATCAAACTCTTTCTTTATCATCAAGTGTTCCACATATAAATGTATTATAGTAGTCTATAAACCTATAGAAGAGCCAATTACCCTCTGCAATATGAACAAGAGACAATCAGTAAGACAACAGTAAGCCCACATGACATCAACATGCTTAACAGATTTAAAATGAGGAATCTTCTTACCTAGCATGCAAACACATTTGACATTCTGATCAGGGTTTTCAAACAAGATTTCGCCACACCTCTGAAATAGAAAGAAAGCCATCATTATTTTAAGATTTCCTTTTAGGATTCCCAAGGCAACATGTCCATGTCACCTGACATCACCATAACATTATTCACTCTTCATGTTCTCTTTAGTTACCTGAATCTAGGCACTTGTCATGAGCAGAGACTTTCCTGGTAGTAAAATACCTAAGAGGTAAATTGGGAATAGACTGTTCCTGCATGCCTCATGCCCCTGCCTGGAGCTGACTCTGTGTGCCCTTCTGAGGGGTCACAGCCAGAGCACTCAGTGTCCAACAGTTTCTATTTCAATAGAAGATATGCAGTTTATTCGATCTAATAATCTGAGGTTAATCATTCACTCTCAAAATTGGTCCTTCTTCAGCACTAAAATTATTCTAAGCTACCTATTCTGCAATAAAGCAGATATTTTCAAACACAGACCTCAGTGGTATACACTTAGTTCTCTGAACTTGCAGACTCTGAACTCTCTGTTCAAATAAAGAAATGATGAAAAAGTGGCATTCATAATGCTTTTCTAGAAGCATCAACTCATAGAAATATCAACTTTCTTATCTATAGCTCAGTTCCAACTTGCTTGTTAAAATTTTTGTGCAAGACAAACTCCAGAGATGCAATCAGTTACTTAAGACTAAACCAATACAGTATTGTAAAGTAAAAAAAATAAAAAATAAAAAAGTATATAAAAAAAAGACTAGACCACATTTATGAATGTGATTGACCAATGGCTGGCACCCAAACATGTAAATAAATCCTTCAAATCAATAAGAGAATAACAAATAATCCAAAGGAAAATGGAAAAAGGATAAAAGAACCTATTAGCCTTTTTCTAGCCTTTTCTAGCCTATTTCCTAGAGGAAATAGGCAATTCATGGAAGAGGAATTCTGAATGGTCATTAAACAGAGAGAATATATTCCACCACACCAATAATCAGGAACCAGCAAATTAAAGATAAAAATAAAGAATCCTGTTTTGAACCCAAAGTTATGGGAAGACTTAGAAATCTGGCAGAAACAAGTTTTTAAAAAAATGTAGAAAAATGGATATTCTCATATACTGTGAATTTTAGTATAAAATGATGGAATCATTTTGGAGAAAAATTGGCAAAATCCTTATAAATTTCCACTTATTAATGACTGGATTTCATTCTTACTAAGTTAAAATGTGCATAGACTATGATACAGCAAGTCATCTTCTAGACTGATAGTGAAACTTTAATATTTGGCTACAAAACAGATAAATGTTATTCATATATTGAAATGCTACATGGCAGTTAAAAATGAAAATGAATTAGGGTTACATTACTGTAAAATATATTAAATATATAATATATACCTAAAATACATAATATACAAATTATATAATATATTCAAATTATATAAAATACAATGTTCAAATCATAAAAAATACATGTACGTTTTATTTTTTTATTTTATTTTTTATTTTTTTTGTTCTAATAAATTTTTATTATTTTTTTAATTGATTTTTATTTTTTAGTTTGTTTTGCTTTACAATACTGTATTCTTTTTGCTATACATTGACATGAGTCAGCCACCAGTGTACATGAACTCCCAATCCCGACCCCCACCTCCCCCCTCCCGCCCCACACCTTCTCTCTGGATTATCCCTGTGCATCAGTCCGAAGCATCCTGCATCAAACCTAGACTGGCGATTCATTTCACTTATGATATCATACATGTTACATTGCCACTCTGCCAACTCATCCCACCCTCTCCCTCTCCCACAGAGTCCAAAAGGCCGTTCTATACATCTGTGCCTCTTTTGCTGTCTTGCGTACAGGTTTATCATTACCATCAAAATATATATAATGTTTAAACCATGTAAAAGTATGTTAGGTAAAATACTATCTCCATTTTTTATGAAGTTGAAAATATCTAAAAATAACACATTGTTTATGAATATATTAATTTACAGAAGAAGCATAAAAACAGGCAAAGAAAAAAATATCAAATTTACGGTAGGGGATAAATACCCAGAGTTATGAAATATTAGAGGGTATACAGGGGTTATCAACTTTTTCTATAATGATTTGTTCCTGAAATTATTCTATTTCCTATGCTTGAAATATTTCAAAATAAAAAAAAAAAAAAAGAAATATTTCAAAATAAGTAAGAATTCCCCCATTTGCAACACTCTGATTATAAAAATGGCCCTTCACATATTGCTTCTCTGCTGTCTCCCAGGGGCTTATAGAGGTCATTTAGTACCAGACTATATTTGTTTTCACAATTTATTTCCTTGTCCTTAGGAAAACTGAGAACATTTACTTTAGTCCATTTTCCTCTTTCTTTCACTGTTCACAACTTGGTCAGTTCCACTCCCGTCAATCTTTATTGTACCAACACTTAACATCATAAGACAAAGTAATTTCTGAAAAAAAAAACTCCCAGATCTGAGAATTTACATTCTTTACATCTAATGACGAAACCTCCTGGTACACAGAAGCACAGGTTGAGAGGAATAGCAGGACCCAATTACATTCAAATCAACCCATTTTCTGAGATGACCTACATCGTGCACAGAGAGGGACAGTTGGCTCAAGACCATGAAAAGGAAGCAAGCTGCTGGCTAGTCTGGGTGGACTGCGGAAAGAGGAAGACCAGGCGCACATGAAGGTTTACAGAGGGCGCTGAATACTCAACGGAAAGTACGTTGCTTTTCTCCTCGCTTTACTCTGCTGAACTAAAATGTCATGTGATATTTATCATGCTATTCAATCTCTTCAGGCTTCATTTCTCTGTAAATAACATGGGGATCCTAATACATGCCACAAAGTCTGATCAAAGAGCAAATGTGAGGGTTAACCGTCCGTGGAGTCTGACCCAGCTGTCTGTTGCTGTTTGGCTTGTGTTTTGGCAGAGGTTATATCCTTTCAAACTGCTAGGATCCATTTCCTGCGTTACTTGCTTTTCAAACAGGTATTTTTTTATGCCCTAAAAGAGTTAATGATTATTTTTAATAGAATGATCAGAGGTCTCTAAACTGTTTTCAGCTCCTTGGTGAAACAAAGTGCTAGGAAGTTCTATCAATCCGTATTCTGAATCTTATAGGGAAGTAACACTGGAGTGATCTCTTACACTTTGTTAAGAACGAAGCCCACACATATGCTAGGATGGAAGAGTTTTCCTTCCTTAATTGAGGGGCTTGCAGAAGATGGTGGGTACCCAGGTCCAAGGTCATATCCCAGCCATAGGTCTATCCCTCAAGTTGCAGGTTGGTGTGGGTGTGGGTGGAGGTCTTGCTTCCTTTCTTGGACATGAACAAATCCAAGAGAAGTTTCTGAAACTCCCATGAAACCTGCATTCCTTAAAAGCCATGGCCTGCCTGGGTTCAGTGACCACATAAGCTAATGACCAAGCAACAAGAATGGGCATGGCCGCCCGTCCAGTGACCACAAGGCAGTCCTCTTCATTGTCATTATCTCCCTGGCTATCTGGGAGATGGCTGAGACACCTCTAACTAGTGCTTTAATTGCCCTGCTTTGTAAAGTTCCCTGATGATGGCACTCGATCTTAAGGCAATGCACCAAAGTGATTCTGACTGCTCTCAGTTCTCAGGATTTGAAAGAAACCAGATTTTTTCCAGCACTTTTTCTTATTGATGCCACTGTTTGCAGGGCCTTTGTTGCCAGGATCCTGCTTGCTGTGCAACCCAGGGTGAGACCTAGTTTAGGAGATTAATTGGGCTAAGGCACAGGGTCCAAGTCCCAGAAAACCACAGATCTGCTCTGGGGGAAGGTCTCATGCTTTCTTTGAGTCTCTGGGCTGCAGCCCTCCCCTCTTGCTGCTCTACCTGGTCATGAATCTGGGGACTCCCCAACCCAGCCCCTTGCTGCTGAATGACCCTGACTTTGATCTAGTTTTGATCCCCAAGCTTCTACCGTATTCTCAGAATCTTATCTCTCCAAAAGATCATCTTTGCTTTGTCTCCTGTGCCTAAAATAACGAGACCAGCTTGCCTTGCTTGTGTCCATCACTCCCAGCTAGCACTGCTAAATAACAGGGCATAGTTACGAAGTCCCCACCTGGAGCCCTGCTAGCAATAGAGTCTCTTGTTCCATGCTCTTCTCCACAGCACAAAGGCTATGCTACACATGAACTCAGGCGTGTAATGCCTACTGCCTTCATAGACTGCAGAGAATCAAACCGGTTTCATTGTTAGGTTTTTAACATGCCTCATTATTATAATCCTGATGCCTTATACATACCAGATCCTTAACAAATATTTGTAAAGTAGATAAAATTTCTTTAGTCCATACTGTGGACTAAGCATTGTTCTAAGTGTTATCTATACATCTACTATCTTGTACTCTGATTATACTCTTTTAAGACTGTAGAAAATTGAGGCACAGAGAGTACCACTCTCTGTGAATGAAAGCTGATGGCTTCCCTGATGCTTGACCAGATTCCCAAATATAGGTTACTACAGGCTTCCTTATTGTCTTGGCAAAGTATGCCAGGTCTGTTTATGTGTCCTTCTCTCATTCGTTAGCCACTGATGTTTGCAACAGTTGCCACCTATATAGGCCTTGGATTAGACAGACCCGAGTTCAAATCCTGTTGTTGCATGTGTTCTAAACTTGCTAAAGAAAGCTAAACTTGCTGTCTTATCTGTAAAATGGGGTGGTATTATCTACGTCATAATATCATTACAAGTTTAGCTTTTAATTTATTATGAACCAGAATGTACCAATTTAAATTACTGTATATGAGATTATAATATGAAAATAGGACTTAATAAATTGAACTCATCCATTAAATTCTAGTATAATGCTCATGTTATTATTTAAGATTAAAAACAAAGAAATACTTCTAATTTTAAAAGTCAGAATATTTTACAAGTTAGTTGCTAATTTTATTTACTAAGAATCTTCCACATTAAATCTAAAATTTACCTTTTGCTGAGAAAGAGCAAGATGGATGTAATATTCTATTACAATAAAAATTTATATTAAAAATATTTAATTTTCATTAGCTTATGTGTTCTAGTAAAATGTACAATAAAGTATATTTCTTTTAAGTGGACTGTATTTTTTCATTACTTTCTTCATCAAGTTAGTTGTGAAAAAAATGAATATTAAGTACAATAAAAAAAAATCACATTTAAGTACTCAGCAAACCTGTTTTTTTAAGGGGATGTTATATCTGAAGTGAAAATAATATTCAAATATTTATAATAGTAAATGTTGTTCAGTTGCTAAGTCATGCCCAACTCTTTGCGATCCCATGGACTGTAGCCCACAAAGCTCCTCTATCCATGGACAAGAATACTGGAGTGAGTTGCCATTTCCTTCTCCAGAATAGTAGCCTGTTATACTCAGAGGAAGTAAGAAAATTAAAGACAGTGAAAAGTTTACACATTGTTCAGCTGGCAGCACTTCTAACTTTCTTAAACCAGTAAATATATATTTTTTTGCTTTACATAAAATTCATACTGTTTTCTTCTGAATATTTGTTAGCACTTGACCGTGCAGGCATAACTCATTTTACTGTGCATTGCTTTATTGTGGTTTTTTTTTTTTTACAAATTGAAGATTTGTGTTAACCCTGTGTCAAGCAAATCTATTGATGCCATTTCCTAACAGTATTTGCTCACTTTGTGTCTCTGAGTCACATGACGGTAATTCTCAAAATATTTCAAACCCTCCACCAGCAAAAAGATTACAACTCACTGAAGGCTTAGATGATGGTTAGCATTTTTTACAATAAAGCATTTAAAAATTAAAGTGTGTACATTGCTTCTAAAGACATAATGTTATTGCACAAAGTAAGTGATATTATAGTGCAAACATAACTTTCATTTGCACTGGGAAACCAAAAAAGTCATTTGACTTAATTTATGGCAATATTCAGTTTATTGCGGTAGTCTGGAACCGAACCTACAATATCTCTGAGGTCTGCCTGTGTTTAGTCTCTCAGCAGGCTTGCAGCAACTAGTCCTTTCAGGTCAGGTACATTGATATTTTTGGATAGGTGGAAACATTAGCAAACAAATAAAACCCAAGACAGAAATTTTTTTGCTTATTGGTTTTCCCCTATATTAGCTGAGGCAGTAGCTGTTTTCCACAAGCTGCTGCTGCTAAGTCGCTTTAGTTGTGTCTGATTCTGTGCGACCCCATAGATGGCAGCCTGCCAGGCTCCCCCGTCCCTGGGATTCTCCAAGCAAGAATACTGGAGTGGGTTGCCATTTCCTTCTCCAATGCATAAAGTGAAAAGTGAAAGTGAAGTTGCTCAGTTGTGTCCGACTCTTAGCGACCCCATGGACTGCAGCCCACCAGGCTCCTCCATCCATGGGATTTTCCAGGCAAGAGTACTGGAGTGGGGTGCCATTGCCTCCTCTGTTTTCCACAAGCAGGTAATGGTAAATGTTACCAGCAAATAATTAATAGTTGTGATTATTTGATTATTTCCTCCCACCATTATAACTTTTCTTAAGCAGAAAAGAAATTATTAAAGGGAATTAGGTGCATATAAAATCATTGGAGGAGCAGGCTACAGGCTGGTCCTCCGGGAATGACTCAGAGAAAAATGTGAAATTGACTCACGAGGGGAACTAATGGTGGGCCACAACTGGGAAACTGGAGAAACAGAGGGCATCACTGGAATCTCTGGTCCAAGGTTGTGTCACCTTGGCAGCAATCCAGGGATTAGACAGCCCTGGGCACAACTGCCTCCTGACACCTATGGAGCTAGTGACTGAGTGTTGGATGCTACTGCAAATGCAGGAAAACCCAACATCCCCATGACTGTATTTGATAGATCACCCAACAAAACAAAGCGAAAAGAAACTCTGACATACGATTAGATCTATTTTAAGAAAAAATAAAATAAAAAGGAAGCTGAATTGCTTGATCTGAAGAAGAGCTAAGCATGGTCCCTGGTGGAAAGGGAAGTCCATCTCATTCATTCCCAGAGGCAGCAGAGGCAACCTGAAGGAGGTGCGTCCTTAGCACACGCTGCCTTCATTCCACCCTCACCCCATCTTTAAGCTCTTGGATTCTGCAAGTTGGCCATCCAATACAAGAATTTCTCTAGTGAGGTTTCTAGTAAATAAGGCAAATGCCTGTGCTGATGCATTTGTTCTCTTTGCTCATCCCTTGCACATCTCGCACGATGACTAATGCATCTTGGCACTCCCGATGGTAACCAAATAAATGAAGAAATAATTCTTTACTGTAATTCTGCAGGATATACTTGAGATTTGGGATTATCTGGGGGTAGCATGGGGGGGGGATCTTTTCTGAATACTTATGTATACTCACCAGTAAGTGCTGCAATTAGACACAGCCATCTTATGTGGAGCTACAAAGGGGGTGATGCAGGGGCAACCTGACACTGAAAAGACATCTTGAAACATCTGCGTCATTTCCCATCTCACATTTTCCCCTAACAAAGAATGACACTAAGTCAGACTCCTAGAAAATCAGACTGGAGAGAACACGGCTTAGGTCTGTAGACCATAAAAACATAGGTTCTGTTAAGGGACTGTATTCCCTAAACTCTAACATGGCCTGGAAGCTTGAGACTCCCTTATACTGTCTATCAAATGAGTAATGAATGAATGAATATTCAAAAAGACACCATTGTCAAGTGCCTGCTCTATGCAAGCACTGAATTGAAAGTGGCTGAAAAAATCAAATGCAATTTAGGCTAGATCCTATCCTCAGGAATTTTAAAGCTTGGTTTGAAGTTAGAACATAAAATGCTATGAGCATTCTCAAAGGTGGACACCCACACTGTTTGGGAAAGTAACAGAAGGCTTCCAAAATGAGATGACCACAGGAAGGAGTTGGCTGGCAAAAGAGAGGACCTCTCCTGGTAGAGACAGCTGCCTGTGCCAAGTCCAGAAATCCTGTTAGAATTCTTTGGCAGCTGCCCAGGATGGGAGCAATGTTGTGGTGTGTCAGGGTAGAGGGTTTAATCAAAATGGCAGAATTTATACACACACACACAATTTCAAGAATTTCCTGGAAGTCCAGTGGTTAAGACTCTGTGTTTCTATTGCAGGAGGCAAGGATTTGATCCCTGGTTGGGGAACTAAAGTTCTGAATCCTGCATGCCACATTGCATGGTCATTTTTTTTTTTTTTTTTTAATGGGCTGGGATAGCAAGGCTAGGTTTGCTTTTGAAGAGCCAAAATGCTCAGTGAATTCTTTTAGCTGTGTGACAAATAATTACAATACAGTGGTACCAAATCTCTCACCAATGGTATTGGCTGCAATCTTTTTGTCCATTTCTACCTCAGACAAGAATCAAGCCCGAGGTGTTTCTTATTCCTTTTTCTTGGATCATCACACAAGATGATGATGGCCAAAGGAACAACCCCTAACCACCCGGCTGAAACCTCCTGTGAGGCCGACTTCTGCTCCTGCTGGAGCCATTAGCACCTAGAATCGAGCCCATTATCATTTCCCTGGCGCCCAGAGGTGCCTTTTCAGAGGCTCCAACCTCACAGTGGCCGAGTCCCTCCTACCCTGTGGGTGGCATAGCCAGGCCTTCATCTCAACACTGTGCAGCCCTTTGTGCCAGAGGATGGCAGATTTGGACCTGGGGCTGATTTCGGCTCAAGCCCATGTTTTCCTTTCTAAGTTTTTCCAGTGAAAGAGCAGATTTCCATCTCATTGCAGGCTGTTAAAACGTCAGACTAATAAGTTTTCAACAATCTGTCAGTGCAGATCTCCACCAACAACCTGGTTCTGTCTTGGAATCAGGGCCTCATCGTCCACCCCAACCTCAGCCAGTCAAAATAAGAGACACACCAGCAGCAGAAAAGAAAAAGAAAGATAATCACCTTGAGCTGAGCAGAAATTCTTCACAAATCCATTGTTGCCAACAGCCAACAGCAAATCTGTGGGCTGCCTAACCTGAAGTGACCTGTCGGGAAGGGCCATCCCTCATAAACCTCTAATTAGCTATGGTTAGCAGTGACTTGAAAGATATTAGTGCTATTGCTATTGGAAAATGAGCCTACCAGCTTTTAACAGCTTTGTTTTCTTCCCTCAGTCAAATGTTCGCTCAATGCGTATGCTTTCTATTAGAGAAGTGCCAGGAGCAGCGATCTCCCTAGAGTCTCTCAGCATTTTATTACACACCCCTATTTTTAAATGTTTAAAAAGTACTTATTATGAACCCAAACTTGGAAAACTTGGTTTCAGCCCAAGGGTAATTTTTTAAGTTATTAAACGAACATCCAGAATGAACTGTGTTTCCTGTTGTTTTGGCCCTGGACAGTAGAGGGCACTAGAAAGGCTGTACTTTCTAACAGTCCAGTGGACCCCCTCAGGGAGATCCTGGGGTTAGATAATTCACAGGTTCAGAGTTACTGTGTTAGGCTATCTTATGTCCTTCAGTTCCTGCAGACTTTCTCCATGTACTACTTTTAGTCTTGAATTCCTCTGCACACATCAAAATGCACATTGCAAACCCCATTTTTCATTTTTTCATCATGTAAAACCATGACAATAGCCTCAGGGCAGGCCCAGTTTTAGCAGAACCTGTACCTGTGAGGGCTGACCGCGTGTGCACTATAACTGAGGTATCTCTCTAAATGTACCCAGTTATAGCAACTGAATGGGGATCTTGGTCCAAGGCCCTTTGGGAATAATTCTGGTATGAACTCATAGAATTCTCCATTAGATACAAATAACAATGCCATAAATCTTGACAACCAGAGCGAAAAATATGTCAGAATTTTATCTTTTATCCTTTCCAAGCTCCAAGTGTTGATAATAAGCTGCAGCTAGTTTTCCGTGAAAGAGGTAGATACTTCTGTGAATGCAAACAGCTAACGCCATAACCGTTTCTCTACACATAGGGACTTCTGAAAGGTAAAGTCCACAGACACTTTGTGTTAGAGAAAACAGAGAGCAGTAAAGAAAGAGGACAGATTGATACATATAGAGGAAGGAACTTAAGAGTATCTGGATTGAAATCCCAACCCTAGCTCTCACTAGCTGTTTGATTTGGGCATATCTTACCTTTTTGAACCTCCTCGTAGAAGAGAGAGAGCAACAACGTTCAGCATTCTACTGAAATAATGTCATATGTGTGAAAGCATCTGTGTACCCTGAAGCCTATAATGGGGCCTGGTATGAATGTTGTCTTGTGGAAGAAAAGAGGTGAAAGTAGGAGAGGGCCACTTGATGGTATTGTGGACAAGATAGAGAACACAGTTCTACTGTGTAAGGAGTGGGATTTTACGAGGGGAAAATTTTTGCTCCTTGCTTAATGGAGAGCACTGCTCCCTCCAAGGGTAATTGGCAAAACCAGACATCGAGAGAACAGAGGTCTACAGGCAAAAAAGAGGCAGGAAGCTTGGGTTGGGTAGGAATAGCAGCCTTTGACAAAGTATTTGAGAAAAACAGAGGAAGCAAAGTCTAGTGTGAGGTGCAGAGCCGAAAAATTGCAGGCAAGGGAAGAGGGCTGTGTAAGGATTTGCAGTTTGGACAGGGCAGCTCCAGTACCAGAAACAAATACCGTTAATCTGGGAGGGATTGGGGAGAGCATTGTGGCCAACCGAGTCACTTTATAGATTTAGAAGATGAAGTCCCTGTTGGGTGAGGTGACTGTCCATTCTAAGGTCTTATGATGAGCAGAGTATGGGCTCTGGAGTTCACATCAGGACTTCAGTATTTACGAGATGTCCCACCTCGGGCAAGTGACTCAGTAACTCTTTGCCTCAATTTCCTCATACATAAGATGGAGACAACACTACTGCCTACATCATGGGTTCATCATGGGATCAAGTGAGGATTAATATAAAGCACCTAAAATAGTGTCTGGCAGGAGTGAGTATCCAATGAATTATTATTTTTAATGGTATACAATTATTCAGAATCAGAGAAGCCAAGAAAATCATGTCTTTTTGGACTGTCATTCAGTGTTACTCCAAGTTACCTCCTTGTTTTTGACATTGAGCTATTGCTTCGGGAGCCTCAAGTCCTCTGAAGCATGCATGAAAAAACAGAAGCCGGCAGTACCTATTAGATGGGAGTGCTCCCAAATATTTACTTAATGAATGGGCAATCTGAAGGCAAAGGGCAGGTTGAAAACTGGATCAATCCTTCCTAGACACCTATCTCCAGTTTCTGCAAGGGAGGAGCTTGAGGGTCTAATGTCAAGTCTCATTTTTTAAAACAGAATATTTCATTCAGAAAACCTTCATTAGCAGCTTTCCCACTCAGAAAAAATATTCACATATCTGTCATCAGCTGCTTATGCTGTGTGTGTGTGTGTGTTCAGTTACTTCGGTCATGTCCGAGTGACCGTATGGTCATGTCCGTGTGACCGTATGGACTGTAGCCTACCAGGCTCCTCTGTCCATGGGGTTCTCCAGGCAAGAATATTGGAGTGGGTTGCCATGTCCTCCTCCACTGGATCTTCCTGACCCAGGGATCGAACCTGTATCTCTTATGTCTCCTACATTGGTAGGCAGGCAGGTTCTTTATCACTAGCACCACCTGGGAAATTCAGTAGAACCTATCTCTATTTTGATTACACTATTTTCAAATAATTCTTATGTCTGAAGTCCTAATTAAGGAGGATTAAGCAGACCTTCTGTGTCTGTGTAGTAGAGATGCTGACTGTAGGAAGTCCTTGTAGATTATTTGGTTACTGGACTGAGGCCCAGAGACCATCTAGCGCTACCTGATGCACTCTTATCCCTGGCATCAAGGAAGAAGGAAGAAGCCAAAGAGGTTTGAGAACGTAGAGATTTCTCATGGTGATCAGGTACACTAACCACATCCTGATGGGTGTGGAAGAGTTTCTGAATAGGGTATTCTAAGTGGACAGAGGAGAGAGAAGCTTTTTATTAAGTCCTCAGTGGATAAAGGGAGGAATTGAAAGTCATGAGATAAGCTGGAAGGGTGTCTGTTGTAGGTGCCATAAACCATAGGTGCAAAAGCTTAAAGGCGATTGAAAACTTGAAGGAAGTTAAGAATGGCTAGAAGGAGATGAGGTTCAGATAATCAGGGGAATTGGGGAGTGAGGAGACAGGAGGCTGAGGAAGTTGGCAGGGAGCAGGCCTTGCACGGCCCTGTGGGACTCCATTTAGTGATTGGACAGCAGCCTGGATTCTGTAGACCCTGGATCGGAACAAAGTCACTGCAGGTCACAAGCCATCTGGTCAAGGCAGTAGAGAAATCCCAACAGTGTTTAGAAAGCTTTTGTAGCAGGAATACTGTACAGCAGCCACATTTGCTGGCCGATGTTGCTCTTCACAACTCTTGGCAGCAGCCTTTGGTGGGAAGAGGGTTCTGCTACGTGAGTGAAGCACCAGCTTATAATTGTGTTTATAATCATCTTATAATTAATGACATTACCTTACCAGCAACATTAGGAAATTCCACAGAACTGCTCACTCATTCTCACTATCCAGTATTACCTCACACAGGGTGTCACAATCAGATTTCTTCTGATTTAGTGTAAATCCATATAGCCTTGACAGAGGGCGAATCAGGGAATGAGACTCTGACTTGCTATATTTCCTAGTCTGGCATGAATATAATATTAACATATTATGGAGACCAGGCCTTTCAAATCATGCATAGAGTGAGGGTTGGGAACGCACAGAAAGGGACGATTAGCACTCAAGACCCCAGATGCCAGGAGATAGAAGAACGAAGCTCCTGGAACAAAAGTCCTTCCCTAATGCTTGAAAAGGCATCTTCTCAGAAACAACTGGGAAAGCACGCTGCACTTCAAGAAAATTATTCCTTTACTTGACTGTCACCTTCAGAGTGTAATTTGAACCAGAATAGGACTCCACGTCCCTGCACTTCAAGCCGACACAACGTGCAGCAGTGCCCCACCCTGTCCTCCCCCTGCCCCTGGAAGGCTGATGCTGAGTGCTTGGAACAACTGCCTTTTTGTCTGACCGGTGTGCTGCCAACAATATGTACTCACGATGGCTCAGCTCCAGCCATCTGGTCAAAGCGTCCAAGCTTTAAACATTGTTTTTCTTGATTTACATTGCAATTTGCAAGCTACTTTATATGACCCTATAGACAGTGCAAGCTTAATAGATAATATCAGCAGTATCTCCAAATGCTTGCACAGACGTCACGATTCAGAGATTCATGGGACTTCATCCAGCCTGTAACTGAATGAGTATTTACCCCGGACAAAGGAGTACTTATAATGTGCTCCCTGCAACTCAGGGCAGTAATGCTCCTGTACATAAACCAACAATTAAATGTAATCCTATACACTTATAGTTTTAAAAGAAATTCAAACCAGTCCTTGGAATTAAATAACCCCAGTGCTAGAGAAAATGACTTCCAGAACATCAAGCCTGACAGGCAAACACAGGGTCTCTGAGCCACAAAGGAACAAACACTTTTCCACAGGGATAAGGGCCTGTTGTATAACTACTTGTGAGGTCAAAGATCCAGATGTTCCCGTAGACAATCAAAAAACGTTACTGGTCAAATGGTATTGACTATCTCCATATGAATAGCACTGAGACATGGATCTGGCCTCAGAAAGGAGATTTCTGTAAATGCTACTGGCAATCAATGGCAACCCCAGGCTAGAGCTGGAAAAATCTGGTATCTTGGAGAAATAACTGACAGGTTTTATAAGCTGCAAGGGAATATGAAAATCTGTGAAAATACGTGTTTATTTTGCTAACAGTTATATTCTGCCTTGGTATCATTTATTCAATCCCAAAACCTACTTTGAGAAAAGCAATATTTAAAGAGTTATCTGCTCTTGGGTCTCTCTCAGGGGCTGAGACTTGTGGTCTGGTTCACTGTCCACCAGAACCTAGCCCAATGTTTGTCACATCCTAGGCTGTCTACAAACACGGCTTGAAAAAAGAATGAACAAATAAGCTGAGACAATATATTCAATCCCTTCATTACTATATCTCAGTCAAGTTAGACATTTGTGAGATGGTGTCTATTTAAATTGAAAGAGGAGAATAAAGGAAGTGAAGTTATACTTAAAATAAGCTCAACTGCAAGTTTTGATGCCATTACCCCATTAAGAAGCTGGTGACTGGGGTGTGCTGTGGTTCTACTATGAATTTCTTTAAGTAGCGTCCAACCCAAAGGCAAAGATCTCTCCAAGTACTATATTTTTGAAAGATAATTTTCCCTGGGGAAAGCAAGAATCATAAACATTCTTTATTTTCAACCAGCAGATCTTTCCACTGACAAATACTACTAGAATTAAACACTGAAACAAAATTTGTCTTAAATATCCTTGTCAGAGTTCACATCAGGAAAACAGAAGTAATATCTATATTCTATTGTCTTAGTATATGCTTAAGGGTCGAAGGAGAGCAGTCCTGGGTGTTCATTGGAAGGACTGATGCTGAAGCTGAAACTTTAATACTTTGGCCACCTCATGCAAAGGGTTGACTCATTGGAAAAGACCCTGATGTTGGGAGGGACTGGGGGCAGGAGGAGAAGGGGATGACAGAGGATGAGATGGCTGGATGGCATCACCAACTCAATGGACGTGAGTTTGAGTGAACTCTGGGAGATGGTGATGAACAGGGAGGCCTGGCGTGCTGCAATTCATGGGGTCACAAAGAGTGGGACACAACTGAGCGAATGAACTGAACTGAACTGAAGGGTTAAACCAGCAAAGTGCTTCCAATATTTGAGAAGAAAACTTGTAGAAAAGTCACTTGGGGATTATGTGGGGTAGGAAGGGCTGTATTGTTGATAGTTTATGATTCTCATTTTAATCACTTTATTGCTTCAAGATCTTCAGCAGCCTTTTTACAAGTTAGAGATGATCATTGATTTAATATTTAATTTTTAATGGTGTCAGTAAACTCAAGTAATCCTGAAGATCACGCTTTGTTTTTTGTTTTCATCCCTGAAAATCTGCCTGTGAAATCGACATGCAGTATGACATACATTCATCAACTAACAATGCTCACTAAGTAATTAGTGCTTGGCAAACTAGCAGGTTTCTGCTTATATTGAATCTTTTTAACCTAATGACATAAAACTGTTTTCTCTACTTATTTCTTGCAAAGCAAGAAAGAACATGAAACAATAATGGCAAATAATCTTAGAAATAAAGTAATGCTTATAGACCCATTGTATTCTTTGATCAGCCTTAAGGGAAAGACTAGAAATCTCTTCAAGAAAATTAGAGATACCAAGGGAACATTTCATGCAAAGATGAGCACAATAAAGGACAGAAATGGTATGGACCTAACAGAGGCAGAAGATATTAAGAAGAGATGGCAAGAAAACACAAAGTAACTATACGAAAAAGATTTTCATGACCCAGATAACCACGATGGTGTGATCAGTCACCTAGAGCCAGACATCCTGGAATGCGAAGTCAAGTGGCCTTGGAAGCATCACCCGAAACAAAGCATCTTTGATCAGCCTTAAGGGAAAGACTAGAAATCTCTTCAAGAAAATTAGAGATACCAAGGGAACATTTCATGCAAAGATGAGCACAATAAAGGACAGAAATGGTATGGACCTAACAGAGGCAGAAGATATTAAGAAGAGATGGCAAGAAAACACAAAGTAACTATACGAAAAAGATTTTCATGACCCAGATAACCACGATGGTGTGATCAGTCACCTAGAGCCAGACATCCTGGAATGCGAAGTCAAGTGGCCTTGGAAGCATCACCAGAAACAAAGCTAGTGGAGGTGATGGAATTCCAGTTGAGCATTTCAAATCCTGAAAGATGATGTTGTGAAAGTGTTGCCCTCGATATACCAGCAAATTTGGAAAACAACAGTGGCCACAAGACTGGAAAAGTTCAGTTTTCATTCTAATCCCAAAGAAAGACAATGCCAAAGATTGCTCAAACTATACCACGATTGCACTCATCTCACATAGTAGCAAAGTAATGCTCAAGATTCTCCAAGCCAGGCTTCAAGAGTACATGAACCATGAACTTCCAGATGTTCAAGCTGGTTTTAGAAAAGGCAGAGGAACCAGAGATCAAATTGCCAACATCCGCTGGATCATCAAAAAAGCAAGAAAGTTCCAGAAAAAACATCTACTTTTGCTTTATTGACTCTACCAAAACCTTTGACTGTGTAGATCACAACAAACTGTGGAAAATTCTGAAAGAGATGGGACTACCAGACCACCTGACCTGCCTCCTGAGAAATCTGTATGCAGGTTAAGAAGCAACAGTTAGAACTGGATATGGAACAACAGGCTGGTTCCAAATTGGGAAAGGAGCATGTCAAGGCTGTATATTGTCACTCTCCGTATTTAATTTATATGCAGAGTACATCATGAGAAACGCTGGGCTGGATGAAGCACAAGCTGAAATCAAGATTGCCAGGAGAAATATGAATAACCTCAGATATGCGGATGACACCACCCTTATGGCAGAAAGTGAAGAAGAACTAAAGAGTCTCCTGATGCAACTGAAAGAGAAGTGTGAAAAAGTTGGTTTAAAACTCAACATTCGGAAAACAGATCATGGCATCTGGTCCCATCACTTTATGGCAAATAGATGGGGAAACAGTGGGAACAGTGACAAAGTTTTACTTTGGGCTCCAAAATCACTGTAGATGGTGATGGCAGCCATGAAATTAAAAGACGCTTGCTCCTTGGAAGAAAAGTTATGACCAACCTAGACAGCATATTAAAAAGCAGAGATATTACTTTGCCAACAAAGGTCGGTCTAGTCAAAGCTATTGTTTTTCCAGTGGTCATGTATGGATGTGAGAGTGGACTATAAAGAAAGCTGAGCACTGATAAATTGATTCTTTTGAACTGTGGTGTTGGAGAAGACTCTAGAGGGTCTCTTGGAATGCAAGGAGATCCAACTGGTCCATCCTAGAGGAAATCAGTCCTGAATATTCATTGGAAGGACTGATGCTGAAGGTGAAACTCCATTACTTAGCCACCTGATGTGAAGAACTGATTCATCTGAAAAGACCCTGATGCTGGAAAAGATTGAAGGTGGGAGAAGAGGGGACAACAAAGGATGAGACGGTGGATGGCATCACGGATTCAATGGACATGAGTTTGAGTAAGCTCCAGGAGTTGGTGATGGACATGGAAGCCTGGTGTACTGCAGTCCATGGGGTTCCAAAGAGTCAGTCATGACTGAGCAATTGAACTGAACTGATGATAATTAAGGATATGAGTTGTGCCTTAGCTTTGAATTCTGGCATCCAGCAGAATGTTTGGCATAAAGTAAATGTCCAGTAAATGCTCTTTAAAGCAGAAAGAAAATAAAACAAACCAAGGTAAGTGATCATCAGTTAAACAAATTCTACTAAACTCAGTCATGTCAACCCAAACATTTGTGGATATCACTGTTATGAAATATGTGTGTGTGCACACATCCACACACACTTATACATATGTATACGCCTATATGGGCTTCCCAGGTGGCGCTAGTGATAAAGAACCCGCCAGCAATTCAGGAGACATAATGATACATGGGTTTAATCCCTGGGTCAGTAAGATCCCCTGGAGGAGGGCTCCGCAACCCACTGTAGTATTCTTGCCTGCAGAATCCTATGGACAGAGGAGCTTGAAGGGCTACAGTCCATAGGGTCACAAGAGTTGGACATGACTGAAGTGGCTCAGCATGCATGCACGTGTATACATATATATTTACATCATACACAAATATATATCATATCCATACACATACGATGTCTATAACATCACTCTGCTTTCTAGGGCACTGTAGTTTAGTGGTAAAGAGACCAGGCTCTGTCTGTACTCTCATGACAGTGATTTGAATATCAGATCCACCATTTCCTAGCACACTGACCTTGAAAATTGGCTTACTCTTTCTCTTTAAGCCTGTTTCCTTACCTAAAAGACTAAGACAATACAGAATTGTTAAGAAATTAAGTGAGGTAACATGCATAAGGTTCTCAGAGCAGTGCCCAGTGCACAAGAAGCTGACAACACATGCCATCTATGGCTAGTATACCCTTACTCTCTGGCCTTCATCAGCTCAAATAAACAGAGAAGGAAAAGCCTTCCTTTTCACTCTGGATATTGCGAAATTCAGCTTATCCTCCAATCAAAGTGAATATTTGCTGTTTCCTTTGTTTGTCTTGCAAATCTTTTAGGAAGCATAAAGAAGTGGTGACAGAGAGCTGGGGCTTTGGAGTCCAGCAGCTTGTGGGTGACCTCAAGAAGCCCTTTAAACTTGCTTTATCCTCTTTAAATTAATGGGATAAAATCTAGCTCACAGGGTTGTCATGAGCATTCAATGTTTTATCAGTAAAGTTCTTGGCTCTGCTGTATTATGATATGTATGTACACATCTATGTAGTTATCTAACTCTGCTCTAGTGTTTTAACTTCAGTATCTATCCTCCCTTCTCCAGATGTTCAAATTATCCCTACTCTTCATTGTCCAAATAAAATGGTGATCCTTTACAAAACTTTTTTGATTTTTTTGGAGTCTAAATTAACCTTTTTCTTTCCTGAATTTCCTATAATTCCTGTAGCCACCTTCCACTTTTGCTTGACATTTTCATTACTTTGTTAGACCATCTGGATTAAGTGCTAAATGCAGATTATTTACTTATTCCATTTATTTCCCATTCAGTCTCTGGAATAGTATATATATTTATCTGTGTGTGCATGTATGTGTGTGCTCGCACTTATATATATGGTAATGAAAAATATTTAACAAGAATCTGTTTTAAAAATCTTGTTACAAAATTAGTCTATAAATCTTTTGAACTAGATGTATGTCTCTCTTTGGGATATGTGTACATGTTTTTACACAGATCATCACCCTTGCCCCACACCTACACAAATACATATTTCAAAAGTCTGCACTTAGAATCTGAAACTGTTCCGAAGAATAATATGTAGCACACAGTGCTAAACTCATTGTGGAATTCTGTTCTTCATGTTGAAACCTCCTATTTATTTTGAAGTGATTAAGAGAGGACACAGTCTCTTGTAACACTTCCTGTAATATATTTTGTTATTATTCCAGGAAAAATTTTTGATCACTGTTACTCATTTATTACAAATGAAAATACTAAACTTTTGGAATCAAGGAAGTAATATTCGGTTGCTTTCTTGGCCCGCCACCATTCATACCTTTCACTTTTACCACTGCCAACATTCTTTTAGAGCCCTTTGTTCCCGAAACATTTCTTCATCTCAACCCCAAGAGTAATTTTTTTTTTATTTTCAAAATGAACAGTCTTCATGTTGGATAACACTCTCAATGTTATCATTACAAATGGGTCAGCAGTACCTCATATGCTATCATCCATATCATATAAAGAATATTCTTTTAAAGAGAGTACTTAGTTAAAATTGATGAACAAAGGAACAAAATTATGAAATTTGGTTAAAAATAAAGTTCTAAAGTCAAGATCTGATTTGAAGTACATTTATGTTAACTATTCATCAGTTTCATGAAATAATTACTAGTTTTTATTTTCAAATTTTACATCTTTATGTGGTTTCTATCCCCTAAAAAGGAAAATTAACATCTTTTTTGACCTTTTGTGTAAAACCTTTAATGTAAGGCAAATTTTAAGGAAGATAAAATATCAGCCAACCTATTAACAACTGATGTTTCAAATAAGTGGTTAGGTGAGTTGGCAAGGATGATTCCTCATAAGGAAACTATTTTGATGGTCAGAATAATAAAGCCAAAGAGCTCTGGCACATGATACTTTTAAAAAATGAAATATAACACAAACTTTCAATTGCACATGTAATTCCAATAGCCCAGAAATCTTATGGTGAATAATAAATGTACATTAAAGCCTTTGTCATGTATGAACCACTAAAATATTGGAACCTGAACATCTTGGAAATAATTTTATGACTATTTTTATTTCTTCCTTATTTTCTAACTCAGTTGCATAAGCCAGAATCCTAGGTGTCTTACTTGATTTCTCCCTTTTTCTCACTGCCTCCCACCTTAGCTCCCTCAGCCTCAAAACAATTTAATCAATTTTTAAGTCCATTTGCTTATACTTCTCAAATTCATCTACTTTCCCTAACCCACTGCCAGTACTCAGTTCCCAAAGGACTCTCATCCTGTGCTTTAGAGTTGCACAGCTGCCTCGTAAATCTTTGTTTTAGTGTTACCTCCCTCCATTCTAATTGTCACAGAGCAGCTGGAATGGTCTATGAATCTGAGTCCATCGCTTCTCCACTTAAAAGTCTCCCTGGGTACTCTTGCATCATCATCATCTAGAATTCTCAGCTGAGCCATCAAGGCTCTTTGTCCACAGGCTCTTGTTCCCCAGTTGTACTCTTGCTCTAGGCTCAGCAAGCCACCTTTCCAAAACCTCACTGGCCTCACCTGGAAGCTCCTCCTTATCTATATTTCAGGTTACAGTTTTGACATCACCTGCTTCTCCTGGAGGCCTTCTTTAACCTCAAGGTGATGCTGAGTGCCTCTTCCTAGTGTCTTGGTAGTACCCAGGAAGGACATCTATGGACCCATTAATCACATTGATGTCATTTCCATGAGTGAATCAAGTAAGGCCCCTAGCTTTTTTTCCAGTTATTTCTTGGTGCCTTATTCAGTGCCTCCTACTTAAATGTTTGTTGAAAGAAAGAAGGGAGGAAGGAAGCAGGGGTAGAGGATAAATGATACTATTAGAACAAAATGGAATACAAGACAAAATCTACCTAGCAATCCAAGAGTATGTCCAAACTATGAGAAAATATGTATTCAAAGCAACAGTCAAATAAACAATAAAAACCCTTGATGCTTTCTTTGACATCAGAGTTTCTGTCTTGCTGAAGAACAAAGACATTCAGGGCTGAGAATAATGTAGGCTAGATGCATCACATCCTTATTATTGTTAATAGCACCCAAAATATCACTACAAAAGTGCAGTACAATGTAGTGGGGTTGATTTTAGTTTTGGACCTCTGCTTATTGCATAAATACAGACATATGTTTAAAATGTTGGCATTTTAAAGATTAGATTAATTAAAGAAAAATCCTTAAGATCAGAAATTTTAAGACTAACTTCTTTCTCCTTCCCTATCTTCCCTGGTGGCTCAAATGGTAAAGCATCTGCCCACAAAGAGGGAGACCTGAGTTCAATCCTTGGGTTGGGAAGATCCTATGGAGAAAGAAATGGCAACCCCCTCCAGTACTCTTGTCTGGAAAATCCCATGGACAGAGGAGTGTGGTAGGCTACAGTCCATGGGGTTGCAAAGAGTTGGACATGACTGAACGACTTTGCTTTGCTTTTCTTTCTCCTTATCAGCACACACTAACATATTTTGGGACCTGTGTTATGTATGACTAAACATACAGCTAAAAAATTATACAAGCAGTGAAAAATTCCTATGAGAGGCAAGGATTTAATCATTTGCAAGTGTTAAAACACTTATAATTATCATGTAAATTTTATGGTTTTACTATCTTAATTTTTGAACTAGACTGGTTTGTTTGTTTATTTTTTGCTTATCCTCAATCCAAAAGAGATAAAATTTTATCTGTTTTTGAAAAAATAAATTCAATTAAGAGAAAGACACACTTTCTATTTGAAGCAACTTCACTTAAAATGGCTGAAAGTTAAAACATATTCAATTTTAAACAGTTACAGTGGCCTTTTTAGGTGACCAAAATCAATATATCATTGCCTGTGAATAAATTTTACCTGTCTACTGGATCCAACTTAAAGACCACCTTCCCAATCTATTCCCTCACTCCTCTTGTCACATTGCTGTGTTAGCCATATGTGATTTCCCCCTTATCCAAATCCTCATGATAATTTTTATCTTTTAATACTCAACACTGTTTGCCTTATAAGCAACATCTTTATATTGTTTGTTGTTCAGTCGCTAAGTTGTGTCTGACTCTTTGCGACCCATGGACTGTAGCATGCCAGGCTTCTCATCTCCTGGGGTTTGCTCACATTCATGCCCATTAAGTTGGTGATGCCATCCACACATCTGATCCTCTGTCATCTCCTTCTCCTCCTGCTCTCAATCTTTCCCAGCATCAGGATCTTTCCCAAAGAGTTGGCTCTTCACATCAGACGGCCAGAGTATTGGAGCTTCAGCTTCAGCATCAGTCTTTCCAATGAATATTCAGGGTTGACTTCCTTTAGAATTCATTGGCTTGATCTCCTTGCTGTCCAAGGGACTCTCAGGAGTCTTCAGCCCCACAGTTCGAAAGCATCAGTTTTTTGGTGCTCAGCCTTCTTTATGGTCCAACTCTCACATTTGTACATAACTACTAGGAAAAAACATAGTTTTGACTATATGGACCTTTGTCGGCAAAGCGATGTCTCAGCTTTTTAATATTCTGTCTAGGTTTGTCATAGCTTTTCTTTCAAGGAGCAAGTGTCTTTTAATCTTTATGTTAGGATTCATTACTCCTATTTTGATCTTAAGCTCATTAAAGAGTAGAAATATTTCTTCTCTTTGGATCCTCAACAGGACCTAGATAACACAATTAATTGTTGAATTAAATCTCTGACAAATAAAAATAACACACATGTATTTGTTTTTGCCATTATGTTTTTCATTTCATTACTAATAACACTTGTAAAATTCCATGGCTTTCAGCAGCATGAAAACTCAGCAGTTATACAGTAACGTTTATCTCTTGAAAATCCCTTTCTATGTAATCTTATTTTTTTCTCATTTCCCAGAATGATTCCTAGATCCCACTGATATAATATTCTTCATACATATGTATATATGTATGACTTATTCATAACCAGTCCTGTGCCATCATCCAGGTGGCTTCCCAGGGGGCTCAGCAGTAAAGAACCTGCCTGCCAAGCAGGAGACATGAGTTGAGTCCCTGGGTTGGGAAGATCCCCTGGAGAAGGGAATGGCTACCCACTCCAGTATTCTTGCCTGAGAAATCCCATGTTCAGAGGGTCTGGTGGGATATAGTCCATGGAGTCGAAAAAGAGTTGGACTCAATTTAGCAACTAAATAGCAACAATAACGGCACAATTCCCTGGCTCATGTATTTCCTCGAATATAAGGCTCTCATAATCAATCTCTCTTAATTTGGGTCAGTTTTCCAAAGGGTGGCTCAGATGGTAAAGAATCTGCCTGCAATGCAGGAGACCTTGGTTCAATCCTCAGGTCAAGAAGATCCCCTGGAGAAGGGAATATCAACCTACTCCAGTATTCTTGCCTGGAAAATCCCATGAACAGAGCCTGGTGAGCTACAGTCATTGGGATTACAAAGAGTTGGACATGACTGAGTGACTAACAGTTTATTTCAATATATATTTTATATCCTTTTTGTATATAAGGAAAATATTCTGCATTTTTCTTTAAAAATGTGATATATAAGATTCACTGATTCTCAGACTCTAATTGACCTAAAAGTTATCTGTTGTGTTTGCTAAAATGAGTAGTTCTGGGCTCTGTTATGAGAGAGAAAAAGAACAGGACTCAGAAATCTAAACATCTAAGAGGTACCCCCTGGTGATGCTGATGATGGTGTCCTTTGCTGTTACTTTGGGAAATCCTGTCAAAGCAGAACACATTTCTAAGAGTGAGGAGATCTGGATTCTAGAGCCAGCTCTGATTCTAGGCAAATTCTGCGGTTTGGTGAGCCCTAGCTTCCTCACCGGGGAAGCAGAAGAATTGGACCAGATGTTTCTCAGTCCCCTCTGATCATAAGTTTTTTTTTCTTTTGTGATTTTCTTCCAAACATAGTCTAGTGATAAGCAAGAAGCAGATCTTCAAACTGCCCCAAGTCCCAGGAATACAGAAATCCTGAGTCCCAGGTCCAGCTCTATGATCTCAGGCAGGTTTCTCACTACTTGTTGCTTAGTTGTTTAGTCGTGTTGACTCTTGTGACCCCATGGATTGTAGCCACCAATCTCCTCTGTTCATGAGATTCCCCAGTAAGAATACTGGAGTGGGTTGCCACTCCCTTTTCAGGGAATCTTCCTGACCTAGGGATTAAACCCACATTTCCTGCATTGACAGAAAATTTTTTTTTTTTTTTTTTAATCACTGAGCCACTAGGGAAGCCTTAAAGTCAACTGCTTTGGCAGCAAGCCAGGTACAAATCTGCATGAGGAGACCTCACTGCATTTCAAGTCCAACACCTTAACCACTTGGTCACTGCTGCCACTTCAATATCGAAAAGTATTTGATTTTATTCCAGTATTTCTTGTGTGCCTCGTTTTATAAACTTGGCCTCAAGCAAGGTAAATCAAGTACACAGAAAGGCAGTCAGAATAGAAGGATACTGTTCTATAAGGAGTTAGCCCTTTAGTGACTACAATATTCTGATTTTTTCCCCCACTTTTCCCAAAAGAATAATTTTTAATTCAAGGAAAATGATTGAAATTATCTAGGAAAGTGAATTTGAATATTATATTGCAATGACCAGATTTATAATTGGCAGAGTTCGTATATTTTTTAACAAAAAGGGAAATTCCCAGTAACTCTGTAAAATACCACTCATCTTGCCAACTTTCACAGTTCAGAAAAATATTCAAAATAGACTATCAACTAAATTTTTTCCTCCCAAGATCAGTATAAACAAACTTAACCAACCTTATGAACCACAGGAATTACTGTACTTTTATACATGTACTGAAAAGAATTGTTTAAAAATATAATGAGACTCTTTGTAGCACACTGTATTATAAGTTGCAGCCTAGAGAAATAGTCTAGAACTAAAATTTCATTTTACCTTAGCAAGATAGGAACTATTAAAAATATACTCCATTTAAAGTTGATGGACACACACAAACCACTAAAGACAAGAAAAATCTAAGTAAGGCCAGTTCTTCCATCTGGATGTAATATAATCCAGTGAAATGATAACAAAATATTGGTTTTGGTTTATATTTTTTGTGTGTTTTATGTAATATTTCACTGCCTTATGGGGACTCTTGTGTTAGTCTATTAAGAAATACCCAGTGTTGACATTCAATTCACTATTTCAAAAACATCTTACTAATAGCTTGCTTCTTGCAAATAGAAATTTGCTTCTTTTGGCAATTTGGTCTTTAGTCATTGACAGAAGTTAAATGGCACATAGCAACAGGATTTAGGAGCCCCAGAAGTACGAAAAGGCTGTTTTGATAGTCATATTTAAATAATCATAACCTGTATGCACGATAAAACAACTTCTTAGTTGGGAGAACAGCATTAACGACAAAGAATCCCTCTTGTGGGCCACACATGCACTCACTCACATACACACATATCTCCTCCAGATACAGGGACAAAGAGAGAAGGCAGTACTTCCTCCATGACAGACACTGTTCTGTACCTTTCATGCATTATCTCACGATCACTGTGAATTAACACATGCACTAGGATTTAAGATTTGTATTCTCAATTCCAAAATTCACAAGCAAATTAAAAAATCTAAATAATTTATACAGCAACAAATGGAATATCAGTTGTTATTTTTGTAAGAATTATTGGCTATCGTTTTAAAGACCTGGAGTTTATTTCAGAATCCAGCTCAAAGACCTCCCTGGTGGCTCAGGGGATAAGAATCCGCCTGCCAATAGAGAGGAGAAGGGTTTGACCTCCCTGGTCCAGGAAAATCTCACATGTCATGGAGCAACTAAGCCCGTGTGCCACAATTACTGAGCCTGGATGCTGCAACTCCTAAAGCCCGAGCACCTCACTTCAGTGATGGCTGGCAACACTGGACCTCAATAGGTGCAGGTTCATAGATCACAGAGGGAACTTATTAACATTTTGAGCCCCAGCATCATCCCTACTCCACCTTCCCATAGACCTACTAAGTCAATCTCTGAGTTGGAATGAAGTTCTAAAACCAATGTCAAGCACATGAATTTGATACCTACTCATCTAAGTCACAGAGAAAGGGAACAGAGCTAAAGTCAGATTGATACTTGATGTTTGATTAATCACACTGAACCATGTGTAATAATTCTTTTAGAAGCAGTCATTTTCAAACAGACTTTGTGGAGCCATTTTCAGATGTATTTCAGGAAAGGTATCAAACATTTGACAACAATGTTATTAAAAATATTTTTACATACTTAAAATATAATAAAAATAATATGCACAACTAAATAGTATTTAATCAACTAAACAATTTTGATTAAACAGGGACCATGGTAGAGTTACTTGTGAAGTCAGGAATGGAGTGTCTTCTGCCATCTCTGGCCCTGTATGTGAATTTTTCAAGAGTGTGTCACTGTCTGCAACTGCAGAACAAGTGTAGTTCTGCAGGCCTGTGTCTCATATGAGCATTTCATATGCTTGTATGAAATGAACCAAGTAGGTACATTACTACAGATTCCGTATCCCTCACTCAATTAAATGCCAGGTGAATTCAGGCATGTTTGCTCAATACAGGCTCTTGCATGTTAGAGTAAGTGACCGAACAACCTTTATATATATATTTTTTAAAGTATAATGTAACTATTATCTAAAGACAAGAAATAACAGGTGTTGAAGATGTGTTGGTGGGAATGCAAATAGGTGCAGCTACCGTGCAAAAGGAGAGGCAAGATAGGGGTAGGGGATAAGAGGCACATGCTATGTGTGTGTGTGTGTGTTTAGTCACTAAGTCGTGTCTGACTCTTTTGTGACCCCCATGGACTGTAGGCTCCCAGGCTCTTCTGTCCATAGTGCTTCCCAGGCAAGAATACTGGAGTGGATTGCCATATCCTTCTCCAGAAGATCTTACAACCCAGGGATCGAATCCATGTCTCCTGTTTGGCAGCAGGATTCTTTTTCACTGAACCACCTAAGAAGCCCCAAGAGGTACAAATGAGTATGTATAAAATAAATAAGCCACAAGGATATATTGTACAACACAGAGAATTAGCTAATATTTTTTAAAAGTTTAAATGGAGTGTACTTATAAAATGTTGAGTCACCGTGTTACACACCTGAAACTAATATTGTAAATCAACTATAGCTTAAAAAAAATAATAATGTGCCTATTTATTTAGAAAAAAAGTGGAGAAAAAGATAAAGTCCAGCACTTAGAAAATTTGTCGGCATTTAATAAATGTTTAATTTTGCTTATTGAATGAATATATGCATTTAAAAATTATTTAGCTGTATCTAGGATTTATGCACTTATGTGTCCCAAGAGCTTTCCCTCATCATTGTTAAAGAAATTTTGCCCTTTGGATAGACTTTAATATCTTCACTTCTTTATAACCGAACAATTAAGTTGTTTCCAGTTTTTTAAATAATAAAGAGCACTGTGATGAATGTAGTTTCACATAAATGTCTTGTGATTTGTTCAACACACTTTTCTAGAATTGGCATTATGGGATCAAATAATATTATAATTTTAAAAAATTTTAATATTTACTGTCAAAGAAATTTCCAGAAAGTGTATTCTGGAAATTGAATCAGACTTGATTGAATAAGGATGCCTATGTACCTTTGTAGCACTGACTGCTATGTATAGTAAAAAACTGTCAATTTGAAAAGCAAAAATTTATTATTGTTGTCTTAATTGGATTTCTTTGATTACTAATGAAGTTTAATGTATGCTCCTATCCATCACTTCTTTGAATTTCTTTCACTGTGTGTTTCTACTACATGATTAGTAATATTAGTTGATTCATATCAAATCTTCAATTATTAAGGATATTAATTTGCTGTCATATTTTACAAGCATTTTATCAAGTTTGCCACTGTGTTTTAATTTTATAAAATTTCTACATATAATTTCTATATTTTTATACTGTCAAATTTGACATTTGGTCTCTCTTTCATGACTTTTTTTTTTCCATGACTTTTATATCTAGAAACTCCTTCCCTATTCTAAAACCGTTTCATATGTACAAAAATACTCTCTTCTACTTTATATGGTTTTTAACACGTACCATCAACTACTACTTTTCTTGGTGTTCTGCTTGAGGTTAGTATAATGTATACTTTTTTCTAAATAGTCGGGTTTTTCTTATACCACTTATTGAATGATCCACCATTTGCCATTGCTTGTGAAGCTTTGCTTACCACAAATTATGTTATTTCACATATAATAGAATCAGCCTCAGTTTTCAAACCTTTAAATTTTCTACCATGTATGACATTATACAAATATCTCTGGGCTTCCCAAGTGACGCTAGTGCTAGAGAACCTGCATGCCAATGCTGGAGACATAAGAAATGGGTTCGATCCCTCGATCGCTGGATTGGGAAGGTCCCCTTGAGGAGGACATTGCAACTCACTCCAGTATTCTTACCTGGAGAATCCCATGGACAGAGGAGCCTGGCGGGGTACAGTCCATATTGTCACAAAGAGTTGGACATGACTGAAGTGACCTAACACACACACACACACACACACACACACACAAGTATCTCCACACATCTCATAGATTAATTTTGATTATTTGATTTAGTTTTTAATAAAGTAATATTTTATCTGTGTAGCTCCTCCCAAACAGGTCACACATTTTCTTGGTGTCTGTTGTGCCTAGTGCAGAGTTTGGCACACAGTAACCACTGAACATATGGTTGTGGAATTGCATGAACTTCTTTCATGAGAAATGTTCTATTCTGTGCAACAAAAGAAGGACTGCAAAGCGGGTTACACAGACTGTGTTGGCTACATTAGTTTCTTTTCCGTCTTTCTTTTTAAAATAAACACTAATAAAACAGGATTGATATCTCTTGAAAGTTCTAGTAAAGCAAAGGAGATTTTCCAGAAGATGGTTGCATCCCTTCATTAAAAGCATCTGTGTCACAGCCACTGGCAGAAACCCAAACAACCTGAAATGGCTGGCTCTGGGAAATCGCAGGGAAAGAACCTGGCCAAGTTCTGAGATGGAACAACGTGTAAAATCACACTTCATCTTAATTTGATGACCACGAGGAAAGATCTTTCTGTCTCATCAAATGTTATAAAACAAGGTGATTTATGATGTCCTTGTGAGCCTAGTATGTAACAAAAGCAATATATAATGCTATTTTGTAGACTTGGCATAAGACTCTGCTTGTTATGATATTTTGTAATTAATTTTTCTACTTTAATTTTCTCTATATATGATCAGTTTCATATTTGGAAATTTATAATAGATACCCATTTTCAGTAAAACTTTCCTAAAGCATAAAAAGAAGTCCTCTGGGGATATCATCTTAGTGAATATTCACAGTAATGAAGCTGTATATTTCAAAAGATGAATATGTCATATACTTCTCCAATATGATAAATAATTACTGAGAGTCAATTCTAGATGGTCTGTTTAGTGGGGTGGTAAAGAGCATTGAAAATCATAGATGAACTCTTGACTGATTTTTTTTTTTTTTTTGGAATAGTTCCCATGCTTACATATGAAGAAGAGAGTGACTTATCCCCTTGGGAATTCACAGCACATCAAACCAAATTAGGAAGCCAGGCAGCTGTGACCTGCTTTTGTAAGGGCCAAGAAAGCTATAGAGTTTCACTATCAAACCTTGCAGCTCAAAATGATTCCCTGGTTCCCATGCCATTTGGGACATAGGAGCACCTCACCAACTCAGAAAACACCATTCTGGACTTGCATGTTTTCTTACTTTATCCAGAGTTGTATATGAAGAAATAAAGACTTTGATGTGAGAGATCTTGAGAGTGACAGTCTGCAGAAGAGGAAATGAAAATAAGAATTAGAATGAACAGTGTTAGCCAGGAAGAACTTGGATTCAAGCTTTATCTTATACCATGGAAAAATTGACCTTATATGGTGACAATAATCCTCATGAACTGAGCTCTGATGCTAGTGTTCGTTTCATGGATGTTGAACTGTAGGAGGCAGAAGTCAACCAACTGGCTGTTCTGCTGAGTCTGACTCAGTATATTTTATTTTTCATTATTTTGGAGATGCTTTTGGGAAGGATAGGAGTGTGAACGAATATCAAAATTAGAGGTTGGGATAAAAATATAGGGGAGAGTTGAAGCTTTTTTTTTTCTTTTGTAGTAGGAGGGGATATGGAGAACAGGTTAAAAAGAGACTCTAGTTTTTTGTTATTTGGGGTTTGAAAATATTTTCCAAATTCTGAAGCCCTCACAAGCTACAAATAAGTATGGCTTTTGGAACCTAGTTAACATTCTCTGAAGGCACGAAAAAATTGTGAGTTATATTTTATTCACTTTTATTGGCATATCAGCCTTGTTTCTTGAAGAAAATGAAAATCCCTTTCTGCAATCAATTCCTTACGTAGTTTTCCAAAAAAAAAAAAAAAAATACAAACACTCAGAGTATCCAGTATGCATTCTTCTGTGAAAAATTTATAAGAGAATATATCATAAGGCAAACAGCTTAATAAGCAAGGAATTTTTCCTGTGCTTATTTCTGTAAAAACTCTAGTATTATTTTTATTCCTAGTTTGGTGACAAGCAATATGTTCTCTTGGCTTTTGTTCAGGGGTAAAGCTTGCAAAACCGCCTGTTGGTTTCTTTCATTGTTATTGTTGCCGCTGGACGAGCTTTCACCACCACTGTATCACCCCATCAACCTCCTGAATACACCCATTCATCTAAGAAAAGCGTTAATTCCAAGATAACCTTTGCCATCTGGACTCTACCACAGAGTGTTAGGACGGAGGCTGAAACAAGAGACAAGTGGTGGTGAGTTAGAAATAGCTTATTTTCCAAGGAACTCCATTTCCTTACTTATGTTGCACTCTAAGAGGAGTGAAACCAGACCAAAATATTGTCCCCAGCACGCCCTGATTTTAATAGGTGGTCCTCCTAGGCGTCTGACCACTCCCAAGCTCTTGCTATCTTTCTTTCTGTTGCTCTTTGTACAAAGCTTTAAAATGAATTAGGAACTCTGCTGGTTTCTCCCGAGAGAAAAAGAATCCACCAGCAGCAACTACCAGCACCACACTGTTTACCAGAACATAAAGTTCGGTAGAAATCCCACAGTGACGTCATCCCCCAGCACTTGCTGATGAAGCTGGAGATGTTTCCAAGACATTTTCAACTGGATTGGGCACTCTTTTGCAGGAAATGGTCAACCAGCTCTCACATCAAAGGCCTTTCCTTTACTAGGTTGTGTTTAGCTCATAAAAGAAGTGGAAAGTAACCTAAATCATAGACTCAGTCTAAATTGGTACTGAAAGGATTCCAAAAGAACTTCATGTGTGGGATTAATTTTCTATGGGTTGATTAGTTAACTATAATTACTGATATTTAGGTGAATCTCCTTTTGAAAAATTGTTAAACTAGGAGAGTCATGCTATGGGAATATAAAAATGCTTAAGGAGACTAATACATGGATAACACACAAAAATAGTCCTGGAGAGAGACTAGTTTTGCTGGAGGTCAAGCCACAAATGGTTTGGAAGGAAAATTGTCCATATTGATAGAGAGCATCGTGTGCAGCTGGGAGCTGAAAACTAGGATCAAAGAGATAACTTTTCAAAAGATTAAAAATTTAGAAACATTTATTTAGAAGGAAAAAATTACCTGGAGAAGAAGTAATATGGTTTATGCCACCCAAGGTGCTACACGTTTACTTGTGTTTTTTTTTTTTTTTTTTATCTATTATGGTAAAGGTTGCTATATTATAATTGTAAACAATGCTATAGAGGACTAAATAGATATAGAGATTTAGCTACATTTCTATTAGCAGAAATACATTAGGGCTTCCCGAGTGACTCAGTGATAAACAATCTGCCTACCAATGAAAGGGACACAGGTTCGATCCCTGATCTGGGAAGATCCTGCATGCCATAGGGCAGCTAAGCCCATGTGCCGCAACTACCGAAGTCCAAGAGTCTCAAGCCTATGCTTCGCAACAAGAGAAGCCACCGCAATGAAAAGCCCGTGCAGCTCAGCTAGAGTGTAGCGCCAGCTCACTGACAGAAAGAGCCTGTGTAGCAATGAAGACCACACAGCCTAAATAATTAAAATTATATATTAAAAAATACATCATTATCTTGATCTCTCTTCTATCAAGGAAATTGTTGGTTGACACTAAACATATCCTTTTGAAATTATTATTTAATTTAAATAGATGACCAAACTAAATTTAGACTAATACATGGATAACACACAAAAATAGTCCTGGAGAGAGACTAGTTTTGCTGGAGGTCAAGCAAAGGAGGAGGACTTCGGTAGTTGCGACTCATTACCAATAGGAAAAATGTTTGACTATTTTAATGTACTTAGGAAAACTGAGACAGAAATACAGGGTGTAAGAGTTAGAAGACCTATAGCTAAGTTTGGTTTTCTTATAAAATGAGGATAACTATTTACTTGAAAAATCTATTTTAATGACAAAATAAACTAACTTTAAAGATCTTCATAAATGATAATAATAATGATGATGACCAAAACAATAGGTTAAGTTTTACTGAGTGCTTGCAATATGCCAGGCACTACTGTCACCTGAACTAGTCCATTTAATTTTTACAACTCTCTTGTAAAAGAAGTGCTATCCTAATAACCATTTGACATATACAGTGAGTCAAGGAAAAGTTAAATAGTTTGCTCAAGATCGTTTAGCTATTAAGTGAAAGAGTTTGAATTTAAACTTGGGACTTCTGTTTCCAGAGCTACTTCCCACTGTAAAGCGCATATTGAAATACTAGGAAAAACAAAATACACTGTGTTTTGCCTAAAGACCACCTAGGTAGTAAACACAAGTACTCTACTGGGGCTTAAGCAATCACAGTGGGGAAGTACTATTGTCCTGTTGAGCAAAGAATGAGTCTATGAGTGGCTGTAGGGAGTGACAGAGCCATTCACAGCATGGACAAGATTACTTAAGTGTCTAATTTACATAATATTTAATAACATTTTATTAGGTGTTTGTATCTTAGACTTTTTCCTCTTAGCAAGATTCAGGAAGTCATAAATAGCCAGAGTTTCAGATGTAACATCCGGAAGACTGGATCCTTAGCTGAGCCTCCTAAAAGGTTCCTTGTTAGGTGAGAAGGAACAAAATATTCATTATCTGCGGCCCTTCATTTTCAATTGAAATTAACCTAAGAGACTTTCAAAACAAAGAGGCTTGCAGTAGCACAAGTGGAAAGATTGGCTTGGATTGCTATCCTCTCATATTATAGCCAGAGAAGTTTTTTTTTTTCTTTCCTCTTTATTTGAGAAGACACTTGTGACTCTTTCCATAAGCTGAACACAAATTTACCCTGGAGAATGACTTCCACATGCCATTGACCTGAGAACTGATATGATACCTTGATGCTTTCATATTTCCCACTATGAGGAATAATAATATGGGGAATGTTTTAAATTAGTACACAATGCAGTTATCTTGAAAAAGTTACCATAAGACCATAGAGGAAATGAGCACAGCATCAAATAATGCCCATGTTAAGATGTAGCTGTAGACTTACAGTGATAATCCGGGAACATTTCATTCATTATAAAATGTTAGATGCCATATTTCAAACAAGACAGGACTCTCTACTTTCTGCCCAAGCAGAAACAGAATGCCTTAAAAGCCACAGATACTGTATTTCTATCTTAAGCAAACACCTTTGTAGCATCTCTGTAAATCATACACAAGAACTGTCTATGATAAAAAAGTAAATTTGCCTCAAATAAAATTGGCATTTTAAATATTTTTCAAATTTCCTTTATAAAACACATCTTAACATAGAATATCATCCTACAGGAATATAAACTTTCGTAAGACATATGTTACCATTGCAAATACTTTCACTCTGCTTTATAGCTGCACATATATAAGTAGCAGGAAAGAAACAAAACTGGAATTCTGGTTTCAGAGATGACATCACATGTGAAAGATGAAGAAAACATCTGAAGCCTAAGGCGTAATATGCTTTCCTTTCATATTCACAAAAAATGTGATAGGTAGCTTCCCTTCCCAGCCACAATGAAGAAATTGGTAGTGATGAACTCATCTGGCTGCAACAATGGAAAGATGGCAAAATATCTGAAGCAATTGCTCTTAGATATTGGAAGACACTAAGCACAGAATCCTGGTCTCTGAGAGGGAGGAATCTCTTCATGAGGGCTCCCTGATCATCCCACATCTCTGCACAGACACAGGGAAGTGAAGCCAAGGCAGCACACAGTGGTCTCGCCAAGCTAAGGAGGAAGATACTCTTTGGGGCTGATGGAGTGGCTAGAATTTTGAAGGATGCTCCACAACAGAAGAGAACTGGAACCTGCATAAAGAAGAAACGATAGAAATCTGCAGGAAGATCCCTTTAAGACTTCGATAAATACTAACATATTCATGCCTGAGAGCTTCCTTACTCAGCAGTGGAGAGTCCTCCTGCAATGCAAGAGCTGTAGGAGACGTGGGATAGATCCTTGGGCTGGGAAGACCCCCTGCTGGAGAACATGGCAACCTACTCCCGTATTCTTGCTGGAGAAGCCCACGCGCCGTTCAGTTCAGGCGCGCAGTCGTGTCCGACTCTTTGCGACCCCATGAATCGCAGCACGCCAGGCCTCCCTGTCCATCACCAACTCCCGGAGTTCACTCAGACTCACGTCCATTGAGTCCGTGATGCCATCCAGCCATCTCATCCTCGGTCGTCCCCTTCTCCTGCCCCCAATCCCTCCCAGCATCAGGGTCTTTTCCAATGAGTCAACTCTTTTCATGAGGTGGCCAAAGTACTGGAGCTTCAGTTTTAGCATCATTCCTTCCAAAGAAATCCCAGGGTTGATCTCCCTCAGAATGGACTGGTTGGATCTCCTTGCAGTCCAAGGGACTCTCAAGAGTCTTCTCCAACACCACAGTTCAAAAGCATCAATTCTTCTGTGCTCAGCCTTCTTCACAGTCCAACTCTCACATCCATACATGACCACAGGAAAAACTATAGCCTTGACTAGACGGACCTTAGTTGGCAAAGTAATGTTTCTCCTTTTGAATATACTATCTAGGTTGGTCATAACTTTTCTTCCAAGGAGTAAGCGCCTTTTAATCTCATGGCTGCAGTTACCATCTGCAGTGATTTTGGAGCCCAAAAAAATAAAGTCTGACACTGTTTCTACTGTTTCCCCATCTATTTCCCATGAAGTGATGGGGCCAGATGCCATGATCTTCGTTTTCTGAATGTTGAGCTTTAAGCCAACTTTTCCACTCTCCTCTTTCACTTTCAACAAGAGGCTTTTTAGCTCCTCCTCACTTTCTGCCATAAGGGTGGTGTCATCTGCATATCTGAGGTTATTGATATTTCTCCCAGCAATCTTGATTCCAGCTTGTGTTTCTTCCAGTCCAGCATTTCTCATGATGTACTCTGCATATAAGTTAAATAAGCAGGGTGACAATATACAGCCTTGACGTACTCCTTTTCCTATTTGGAACCAGTCTGTTGTTCCATGTCCAGTTCTAACTGTTATCACTTTCAACAAGAGGCTTTTTAGCTCCTCCTCACTTTCTGCCATAAGGGTGGTGTCATCTGCATATCTGAGGTTATTGATATTTCTCCCAGCAATCTTGATTCCAGCTTGTGTTTCTTCCAGTCCAGCATTTCTCATGATGTACTCTGCATATAAGTTAAATAAGCAGGGTGACAATATATAGCCTTGACATACTCCTTTTCCTATTTGGAACCAGTCTGTTGTTCCATGTCCAGTTCTAACTGTTGCTTCCTGACCTGCATACAGATTTCTTAAGAGGCAGGTCAGGTGGTCTGGTATTCCCATCTCTTTCAGAATTTTCCACAGTTTACTGTGATCCACACAGTCAAAGGCTTTGGCATAGTCAATAAAGCAGAAATAGATGTTTTTCTGGAACTCTCTCTCTTTCTTGGAACTCTCATTCTTGTGCCTAGAATGCATGAAATACATTATTTATTAATTAATAAATTTTAAGGTCATAAAATTTCTAAAGTATGTATTATCATTGTTTTATAAAATGCATTTGCTGCAATTTTCCTCCAGATGAGAGGGAAAGAGAAGAAAGAAAGTGAAAGAGGGAGAAAGAGAGAGGAGACTAGAGTACCAGTAATGTGGTGCATATTGAATTAAGGAGTAATTGATGGCAGCAAAAGTCGAAACTTCAGTAAAAATCAATTTCTCTTGGGAATTGTTTAAAATACATATAAACCTAATTAATTTAATAAAATGATGTAAACTAACATTGCCTTAGCTCTCTTGTCTTAAAAAAAAAAAGGAAACAACTCTAGGAATTTATTGGTAAAAATAAGCAAATTCTAAATCATTTACATAATTAATCTGTTCTCAAAGAGATAGAGCATAACTCCCTATTCCTTAAGTGTGGCTGTGCATTATATCTTTCTTCCAGAGAGGGGAAGAATTCTTTAGCATTCAGAAACCTGACAACACCACTTCTCTCAAGTAATAAAAATTGACATCAACAGTGATGCCATGTTGATAATTTGCACCCTTGATATGATGTATGAGCCCCAAAGCCCATAATCTCAGTGTAATCATAAGTAAACAAATCCAAATTGAGGGACTGTCTACAAAATACTTAAATAGTACTTCAAAACTGTCAAAGTCATTAAAAATAAGGAAAGTCTAAGAAACCATCACCTTCAGTGTTCTTGCCTGGAAAATTCCACCGACAGAGAAGTCTGGCAGGCTGTAGTCTATAGGGTCAAGAAAGGGTCAGACACAACTTAAGACACTAAACAAACAACAACAACAACAAAAACTGTCACAACCAAGGGTTTCCTAAGGAAATATAATGACTAAATGAAATATGGTATTCTACATGGGATCCTGGAATAGAAAAAAGGATAATAGGTAAAAAAATAAAAATAAAAAACAGCATATATGAGTAAAGAATGAACTTTATGTAATTACAATATAACAATGCTGCTTCATTTATATATGGATCATATAATATTAACTAGGAAAAACTAGCATAGGCTATATGAAAAATGTCTGTGCTACCTTTGCAAATTTTATGTAAATCTAAAGTATCTTAGGAAATCTAAAGTATTTTAGGACCTTTAATCCTCTGTAGATTTGCAATGACATTTTTCTTTTTAAGTGAAGAAACATGGAGACAAATGAGAGATGGATATTTTAATTTACTTTATGTATTTTATAGGCAGTTCTTGCACTTACAAGGTAAAATGTATTATTTTTTTCAAAATAACTGACTTAATGGATGAAATATGGTTGTATAGCATAGTTGTTAGAATACAACTTGTCTACTAAAAATGTAAACAACATAGATTCATATTCTTCTATAACAGTCAAAATTTTCTTCCCATTATATTTTACATATTTTCACTACAGTACAGCATAAATTTAACTACATTCCCTTTTAAGAAATCATAGTTTGAGTCTACTTGTATGTGTTTGGATTAGTCAGTAGCTTTAGCATTTATTTAATGTGAGGTAAAGATAGCACTGGACATGGAACAACAGACTGGTTCCAAATAGGAAAAGGAGTACGTCAAGGCTGTAATTGTCACCCTGCTTATTTAACTTGTATGCAGAGTACATCATGAGAAATGCTGGACTGGAAGAAGCACAAGCTGGAATCAAGATTGCTGGGAGAAATATCAATAACCTCAGATATGCAGATGACACCACCCTTATGGCAGAAAGTGAAGAGGAACTAAAAAGTCTCTTAATGAGACTGATGCACGGGGATAATCCAGAGAGAGGGTGTGGGGCAGGAGGGTGGAGGTGGGGGTCGGGATTGGGAGTTCATGTACACTCATGGCTAATTCATGTCAATGTGTAACAAAACGAATACAGTATTGTAAAGCAAAACAAACTAAAAAATAAAAATTAATTAAAAAAAAAAAGTCTCTTAATGAAAGTGAAAGAGGAGAGTGAAAAAAGTTGGCTTAAAGCTCAACATTCAGAAAACAAAGATCATGGCATCCGGTCTCATCACTTCATGGGAAACAGATGGGGAAACAGTGTCAGAGTTTATTTTTTTGGCCTCCAAAATCACTACAGATGGTGCTTGCAGCCATGAAATATAAAGATGCTTACTCCTTGGAAGGAGAGTTATGACCAACCTAGACAGCATATTGAAAAGCAGAGACTTTGCCAACAAAGGTCTGTCTAGTCAAGGCTATGGTTTTTCCTGTGGTAATGTATGGATGTGAGAGTTGGACTGTGAAGAAGGCTGAGTGCAGAAGAATTGATGCTTTTGAACTTTGGTGTTGGAGAAGACCCTTGAGAGTCCCTTGGACTGCCAGGAGATCCAACCAGTCCATCCTAAAGGAGATCAGTCCTGGGATTTCTTTGGAAGGACTGATGCTAAAGCTGAAACTCCAATACTTTGGCCACATCATACAAAGTGTTGACTCATTGGAAAAGACTCTGATGCTGGGAGGGATTGGGGGCAGTAGGAGAAATGGACAACAGAGGATGAAATGGCTAGACGGCACCACTGAGTTGATGCATGTGAGTTTGAGTGAACTCCAGGAGTTGGTGATGGACAGGGAGGCCTGGCGTGCTGAAATTCATGGAGTTGCAAAGAGTCCGTCACAACTGAGTGACTGAACTGAACTGAAAGATAGCACACATTGGAGGCACCCTATTCAAAACTCAGTACCTTCTTACTCCACCAATCGACTCAACAGAGAGTGATTCTATTGATGCAATTTGTGTAGGATTAAAATCAATAACTAGTGTTTTACCTCAGTGGTAATTATCGGTTAAATATTACTGATCATTTTATGGTCACATCATAAAATTTTTTTCTTAGGCAACATAAAGAAGGGCTTTGGGGAACTTTTAGTAAAGATCTCTTCACTGACACAAAAGAACTATACATGAAGGGATACTTTCTTTTATGGGTTTTTTTTTTTTTTTTTTTTTGGTCTGAATTTGAAGCTTAAAACTATGGCAACCATGAGAGAAATAGCAAGGCCCTTGAGAATATGGCAGTTTCCTGATGATGTGTTGAGCCTTCTCAGTTAATCAGCTCTCATCCTTTGGACTTGTCAAGAAAGTTTATAAATGTTTCCTTATTATTTAAGAAAAAATTTCTCATGTTTTTTTTACTGCTATCAGTTCAGTTCAGTTCAGTTTGGTCGCGCAGTCATGTCTGACTCTTTGCGACCCCATGAATCGCAGTAGCCAGGTCTCCCTGTCCATCACCAACTCCCGGAGTTCACTCAGACTCACGTCCATTGAGTCCATGATGCCATCCAGCCATCTCATCCTCGATTGTCCCCTTCTCCTCCTGCCCCCAATCCCTCCCAGCATCAGGGTCTTTTCCAGTGAGTCAACTCTTCGCATAAGGTGGCCAAAGTACTGGAGCTTCAGTTTTAGCATCATTCCTTCCAAAGAAATCCCAGGCTTGATCTCCCTCAGAATGGACTGGTTGGATCTCCTTGCAGTCCAAGGGACTCTCAAGAGTCTTCTCCAGCACCACAGTTCAAAAGCATCAATTCTTCTGCGCTCAGCCTTCTTCACAGTCCAACTCTCACATCCATACATGACCACAGGAAAAACCATAGCCTTGACTAGACGGACCTTAGTCGGCAAAGTAATGTCTCTGCTTTTGAATATACTATCTAGGTTGGTCATAACTTT
>SJXQ01002042.1:4796-70663 GCA_006408695.1 Aepyceros melampus | reverse complement strand
GCTGAAGAATTGATGTTTTTGAACTGTGGTGTTGGAGAAGACTCTTGAGAGTCCCTTGGACTGCAAGGAGATCCAACCAGTCCATTCTGAAGGAGATCAGCCCTGGGATTTCTTTGGAAGGAATGATGCTAAAACTGAAACTTCAGTATTTTGGCCACCTCATGCAAAAAGTTGACTCATTGGAAAAGACTCTGATGCTGGGAGGGATTGGGGGCAGGAGGAGAAGGGGATGACCGAGGATGAGATGACTGGATGGCGTCACTGACTCCATGGGCATGGGTCTGGGTGAACTCCAGGAGTTGGTGATGGACAGGGAGGCCTGGCATGCTGCGATTCATGGGGTCGCAAAGAGTTGGACACTACTGAGCGACTGGACTGGACTGAACTGAACTGATGTGAATAATTTTCAGCTTATCTCAGCTGCTTTCTCAAATAGGTCTCAGAACCAGTGTTCTTGCTCAGCCTGAAACTGGTGGCTCTGGGCTGGGGGCAGAAGCTTCACTCTCTAGTTTGTGCTCTGCCACTGAAACTTGATGTATATGACCTTGGGCAAGTCATTTCCCTTCTTTGGGCCTCAGTTGCCTCATCTGTAAAATGAGGGCGTTGGACTGTATGAGTTCTTCCAGCTCTGAAGTTTAAGTAACCTGGCCTATCTTGCAGCACTTTGGGACTTCTTCCTTACTTTGGTCTGCTGTTTGAGGGGGATTTTTACTTATTTCCACATTATTCAAATTAGACTAGGCTTGATATTTTATTACTGTTCTGTGGACAAGAAGTTACATAATATGTCCTTGAGACTTAAATTCAACCAAAGGCCTAGCACCACGTTGGGGGCTGCAATAAATACTTAAAACATTTTATTTTCCCATCATCTGTTTTCATGGTGTATTAAGGCTTCTTTTGAGTCATGATATTTTTACCTTTTGGATATGTGTGTGACACCATCATCTTAAGTGCTGTGTGCTGGTAAAATTTTTTAAAACTAAAATGAGTGGAAAACTTACCGTAAATGCCTAGTGATATAGAGATCATTGCTTTGGGTCTTTGGTTTCTTAACTCTTCTCAAAATAGGGAAATTCCCTTGAACTGTATCAATTAAAATGGTTTATATGACTCAAGAAAACAATACCAGTGGATGATTATTCACTTTATTTTTGGCTTTTGTTAGGTCCATTTTGATCAGAAAACTTGGCTGGAGCATTCCTTTCAAAGTTCTCTTCCAGTCCATCCTTGGATTAGTATAATTAATGGACTTGGCTTTTTCAAGGATCAAACCTTCTTTGGGGGTGGGTCAAGGGTAGGGGATTGGGGAGTCCTGGTAGAGGCCAGCTTAGTGGTAGCTGAAAAGGAAGGGATGAAACCAGCTGCTGTTGCTATGGCTGCTTGTCACTGATAGAAGGACTCAGGGCTTGGATTGGTTAAAAGGCTAAACATGGATTCAACAAACTTCTTCCAGGTATTGGGTTCTGGCCAGTGCCTTGGACATGTGATTTAAGGGAAAGGTGTGAAAGCTTGTAGATGATGAAAACCTGGTGGGCTGCAGAACCATTTGGAAGAGGTGACTAGGGGTTGGGGACAGATTTGGTGGCAGTATCTGCCAGCTCTGTCTCCTCTCCTGAAGTCAGAGGAGCCATGCCAGAACTCAAGAGACGAGCCACACTTATCTTCTGCTTTGGGGAAAACTGGTCAGCTGAGGGCTCTGGTAGGTCCTTTGTGGCTTTCTGTATGCTTTTTCCTGGTTGAAGTCTGTGGCTAAAAAAAACAGTTGAACCTTTCCTGAGAACTCTGTAACAAAGTATGTTTTTTATTAAAAGAGAAAGCCAATTAAAAAAAAAAGTATAAGATGAATTTGATCTTTCAAATAAACCTATGGTAAAACCTTGCTTCTCTGATTTTTTTGTAGTGGTGGTGACACCATTTAGAAGTAACTGGAGAGGGAGACTTATAAAGGAGAGTGAATGCAAACATCCAACTGGAAAAAAAATTGCAGATATACAACCAGTGGAACTATTCTTTTTAATATACAAAGAGCTCTTTTAAGTTATAATAAAATAAAGAATATATATGTATAAAAGGCAAGACATGTGAGTAGAAAATTCACAGAAAAAAGAATTTACACTGCCAGTCAGTAATTCAAAATGGGCAATGGCACTCCACTCCAGTACTCTTGCCTGGAAAATCCCATGGATGGAGGAGCCTGGTAGGCTACAGTCCATGGGGTCGCTTAAGAGTCGTGCACTACTGAGCGACTTCACTTTCGCTATTCACTTTCATGCATTGGAGAAGGAAATGGCAACCCACTCCAGTGTTCTTGCCTGGAGAATCCCAGAGACAGAGGAGCCTAGTGGGCTGCCGTCTCTGGGGTCGCACAGAGTTGGACACGATTGAAGCGACTTAGCAGCAGCAGCAGCAACCTAACTTGGAGAAGGAAATGGCAACCCACTCCAGTGTTCTTGCCTGGAGAATCCCAGAGACAGAGGAGCCTAGTGGGCTGCCCTCTATGGGGTCATGCAGAGTCAGACATGGCTGAAGCGACTTAGCAACAACAACCTACACAAAGGAAAGAAGTGAATAATTGTACGTGACATGGACACTGGTGACAGTGAAACCCGTTTGTTGGTTTATCTGGAAAGAATTTTTAGGATAATTTGGTGATATCTTTGGTTTTCCTGGTGGCTCAGATAGCAAAGAATCTGCCTGCAATTCAGGAGACCCAGGTTTGATCCCTGGGTTGGAAAGATCCTCTGGAGAAGGAAATGGCTACCCATGCCATTATTCTTGCCTGGGAAATCCCATGGACAGAAGAGCCTGATGGGCTACTGTCCATAGGGTCGCAAAGAGTGGGACACGACTGAGTGACTAACACAGTAGTTAAAAACATAAATCCTTAGAACCAGCAATTCAAATCCTTTTCATAGAATGTGTCAGCTAACAGTCTTCTCTATTTGTTTTTTTTTTTTTTAATAATTTTATTTCTTTCTCTCTTTTTGACTGTGCTGGGTCTTTGTTGCTGTGAGAGCTTTTCTCTAGCTGTGGCGAGCGGGGACTACTCTCTAGTTGGGGTGTGGGGCTTCTCTTGTTGCGGAGCCTGGGTTCAGAGGCACGCAGGCTTCAGTAGTTGCAACACGTGGGCCCAGGAGTCGTGGCTCCCAGGCTTGAGAGCACAGGCTCCGTAGTTGTGGCACAGGGACTTAGCTGCTTCGTGGCATGTGGGATCTTCCCGGACCAGGGATCAAACCTGTGTCTGCTGCATTGGTGGTCAGATTCTTTACCACTGAGCCACCAGGGAAACCCTGTTTGGTTTTTTTTTTTTTTGTTATTTTCAGTATTTATGTATTTATTTGGCTGTGTCGATTCTTACCGTGGCACATGGGACCTTTCAGCTGCGGCATGCGGGATCTAGTTCTCTGACCAAGGATGGAACCTGGGCCCCCTGCACTGGGAGCATGAAGTCTTAGCCACTGGACCACCAGGGAAGTCCCCAGTCTTCCCTGTTTTTATAGTATAAATATATCTAAGGACACTCAGGGCTTCCCAGGTGACTCAGTGGGTAAAGAATCCACCTGCAATGCAGAAGTCACAAGAGATGTGGGTTCAGTCCTTGGGAAGATCTCCTGGAGGAGGGCTTGGCAATCCACTCCAGAATTCTTGCCTGGAAAATCCCATGGACAGAGGAGCGCAGTGGGCTCCAATCCACAGGGTCTCAAAGAGTCAGACATGACCGACATGATTGTGCACAACATTGATAATGGTTGCTTTGGGGATATGGAGGAGAAAAGAGAGATCTGCTTTTCATTTTTCCCCACTTCTGTACTGTTTGAACATTTTAAAAAGCAGATGTGAAAATTGTTTTCTAGACAAAACAACTTGCTTAACGATAAAGTAAATCTTACCTCTGATCTTAGGATCTTAAATATTTTGTTTAACAAATGAACTGTCAATGAGCAAATGAAATATGAGATGTTTTCTTAATCCATTGCCTCATACACCAAATATATATTCAGCAGAATAATCTTGCTGGGCCTCACTGGGTCCTATGCCCTGTGGCTGTGTACTTAAGAAACCAGCTTGGCAGTAGTGACCTTGTTCCCGCTTTGCAGTTTTGCTGTTTGATGACGTCGCCCTGCTTACTTCAGCCTCCGGCCCGCTGTCTCCTTGAGACCTAACACCATGCCTTCAATTAGGTTGCAGAGTTCTGATGGAGAGATATTTGAAGTTGATGTTGAAATTGCACAATAGTCTGTGACCATCAGGACTATGTTGGAAGATTTGGGAAAGGATGATGAAGGAGATGATGTCCAGTCCCCTTGCCAAATGTTAATGCAGCAATATTAAAAAAAGGTCATTCAGTGGTACACCCACCACAAGGAGGTTCCTCCTCCTCCTCCTGAGGATGATGGGAACAAAGAAAAACGAACAGCTGATATACCTGTTTGGGATCAAGAATTCCTGAAAGTTGACCAAGGGACACTCTTTGAGCTTATATTGGCAGCAAACTACTTGGACATCAAAGGTTTGCTTGATGTTACCTGCAAGACTGTTGCTAATATGATCAAGGGCAAAACTCCTGAGGAGATTCAAAAGACATTCAATATCAAAAATGATTTTACTGAAGAAGAGGAAGCCCAGGTATGCAAAGAGAACCAGTGGTGTGAGGAGAAGTGAAATTTCGTGTCTAACGCTGTAACACTGTAAGGATTATTCCAAATACTAGTTGCACTGCTTTGTTTATAATTGTTAATATTAGAAAAGCAGTCAACAAATGCAGCAGCTAGTCACCTGTATTAGCAGAATGTTGTCCTCATTGCATGTGTAGTTTCAGTACAGTTCCCAAACTTAAGGCCCAGTTTCTTCTAGTATGATTGAAAGTTTTTCTTTGCTCTGAATAAAATTGAACTGCGGGTTCCCTATAGAAAGTGGCATTTTGGGCTTTCCCTTTTTGTAAAGCAATTTCTGCCTAGTTAATTGTCCAGTTAATTTTAGTTCAGTGACTTTTAAAGTTGGCATTGTAAATAAAGCAACTTGCAAAAAACCTTCAGAAAAAAAGAAAAAGAAACCAGCTATAGGTTTCTCCTGTAGGTTCTCCTGCCCCAGAGCCTTGCTCCTGCCCACCAGTCTGACTGTCCCAGACCCACAAATACCATCCCCTTTCATACCACATCACATACCCTCTGCTCTGGACTTCTAGGATGTCCTGGAAGGTAAACAGTGGTGGTAGGACTTGGGCCTGGAATAGGATAGGAGTAGGCAAGAATTAGAGGGGCTGAGAACTAGGAGAGAGGAGCTACATCATCAAAGACGCAATGACAGTGACAGCAGTAACTGCTGATCAACGGCTTACTGTGGACCTGTATATTCCGTTATAATGTGTTCTGTATTTTGTGTAAGCTCATGAGCCCTGGGAAAGTCAGCATTATGAGCCCCATTCTGCAGGCGAGGTGACATGCTCAGAGAGTCCATACAGGTACTGAAGCAGCTGAGCTGGAATTCAAAACAAAGCCTGCTGCTGCCGCCTGGTGTGAGCAGCTCATGCATAGTGGGGAGGTGGGCACTAGAGAAGGGGTCCAATCACTGTCTCAAGGGGTCACCTTACAATTTAGCCCCAGACGTCACTATGCTGGGCCTGTCTCAGAGATATTGGACTCTGGAAGGACTGACGTCTTCGGCTGTGTTAGTTGTGATTATGCGTATTTGGGGAGGGGCATCAGGCAGGAGAGATGAAGAGGAATGTCTGATCTGGCGGAGTCTGAAAAGAATGACATTCCTTCTTGGGAATGGATTTATCAGCAATACTTTATTATTTGTGATTTCCCTACAGTCCATCGGCAAATACTGCAAAACCACCATTCCTGATGGAGCTGTCCCCTCCAGTGAATCTGGCTGGGCTAGCCTTGAATCGTGACCAACCAGGGGCAGCCTCGGCCGCCTCACTCCCCCACGGTCGCCGATTCAGCAGATTCATGTATCCCGGGCTGCAGAATGCTGAGGCAGGCGATTCATCTTTGATTTTCCTTTTCATCCCCCATGAGAGCCTCACATAGTTCTCCCTACAAACTGGCTGACGTCCCACTACCAGGGGAGGCTCAGAACTGGTATGCCTGGAAAAATCAGCCATGGCCACCAGGGGAGCAGTTCTCTAGATGGGGTTGAGGTTGCCCTAGTTCTCTAGCAACGGTGGCTTTATAAAGGGCTGGGGGACTGCTAGATGCCATGGAAGGGACAGAAAATTAGTACTCCCTGAGGAGGAGTGCTGAAGACACTGGCAAAGATTCTGGTGGCTTTTCTTAGACAGATGTCTTCAGTCTTGCCTCAGGAGGTTGCTTTTACTGTTTTTCATTCTGAGAGACAGCCCTGACGCTGCGCCTGGGAGACTCAAGTGTGAGTGTCAGGCTGTGTTTGCCAAGAGCCGGGAGGGAAGGTTTCTAGTCCTTATTGAGTGTGTTCTGAGTTCTTGGTGTTGTGCTGGGTACTTGAGGTGTGTTACTTGGTTCTCCCCTCACCTTAGCCACATCAGGTAGGAAGCTCCTGCTCTGGAGATGAGGCAGCTGAAGCTCAGAGGCTCAGAAATCTGCCGTGTCCCCAGAGTGGCTGGAGTTGTGTGGGTAATGTGGGCGCCAGAGCCAGGGTTGTGTGGAGGTTAAGGCCCATGTAATCTCAGGGGCATGATGTCCGCTTCAGGCTGCCCCTCTGTGTTGGTGAGTGCCCTCAAGGAGCTGGGCAGAGGTTGGCTGTCCTCAGGACCAAACACTCCTCGCTGCTGAGAGCATGTGGGTCAGAATAAACCCTTGTTTCTCTTAGTCAGGATGCTTCCTGGACCTTCTGATCCATTCTCCCTTACTTCAGTGGCAAGCCTCCCATCAGGAGAGGAGTATTGACAAACATGCCAATAGGTGAATCCCCACTCCCCAACCCCCGAAATAATCACGTATCCTTTCAGAAGGCGTGTGGCGGGGCCTTGGAAGACTGGTGGAGCAGGCCTGATTGAGGAGACTGCTCGGGGGACAAGTCCACCTTGTCCTGGTCCTGGCCTGCCCCCTGAGCCCCAGCCCCGGCTCGGGCCTCCACGCCTCTTCAGCACTTCCATTCGGCACCACACAATGGCGTGTGTCCCCGCAGCCCCTGTTATCGTCTGGAATCTGGATGTTTCCTGTTCTGTCTGCTGATTTCCTGGAGGGACTGGACTGTGCCTTCCCGTGACACCTGGAGCTCTGGACCCACTCGTGTCTGTGGATTCTCCCTCTCTCCCCTCTCGCCCCAGCCCTGTGGCTTGTCTGAGTGGCCGGACTCTTGTCTCATATACGCTTAGGTCAGCATTCTCTCACACTTGAGTAAGCCTGGGATTTTTTTTGGCAGGGGGCACCTGCTAGACTTATTTATGAGGCCTCCTAACTTATAGTTGGCTGGATCCCATTCCACTCCCTCGTGTGACTCTCATTCCTGCCGAGGGATTTTGCCGTCACTGGGTACAAACATTAAAGACTACATTTTGTTCAGAGATCACAATTTGGCAAAAGGCCTGGGCGGGGCCACAAGCTTGTAGCAGTGTATTGGGTATCCTGGGGGCATGAAGAACAAAACCGAGGCCTGGTCTCTTGATGCAGGGCTTGATGGGCCCTGTGAGCTCAGTGGGGACTTGGGTGAAAGCCCTTGGGAAATAGTCAGCTTTTGTGAGGGGATGGGCACCCCATCATTGGATAGGAAACTGATTCTTCATGTGTATCCTAAAAGTAATATACAAGTGCTTAGCATTAAGAAAAAGAATAAGGCAATACATAAAAGTGTGTAGAAAAAAGTAAGACCCACTTTTTTCATCCACATCTCATCATCCAGAGATGACCAGTGTTTACAGCAGGATTCTTGGGTTTTAAGTTTTGGTCTCTGTGAAACAGTTACGCCTTGTCTTTCCTGAACTAACAGTGGCCCTTCTCTCTGCAGAACATGGAGAGTTCCTGGCCCTGGACCTTGGAGGGACCAACTTCCGGGTGCTTTGGGTAAGAGTAACAGACAATGGACTCCAGAAGGTTGAGATGGAGAACCAGATCTATGCCATCCCCGAGGACATCATGCGAGGCAGTGGCACCCAGGTATGACGGCCACTGGGGCTCTGGGCCCTACAGCAGCAGATAATGTTCCTTCTCTGAGGTCTTGGAGGGAGGAGACCTTGACTCCCCTCTTTGCCGGTGATGCCCCTCAACGCCTGGAGGCTAGGTGGGGGCCTCCTTCAGGAGAGGTACATGTGGCCGGAGAGCATATGCATGAGACCCCGGGGTCTGGATGTGCGTTAGTGGGAGGGATTTTGACTTTCTGTCTCATCTGAGCTCTGCTTGCATGCACTGGTGATTGAGGAGTCTGATGTCAGGAGGCTGGGCCAGTACACCCGGATACCTATGGTTAGTGGTGTCACTGAATACCAAGTCAGGAGAATACATAATTGTGGCTTGACACTGCCACCTGTCACAGTGATTGTTCTGACTCCCCATTGTTAGCATAGCAAAACATGAAATGGAACATGTTTCTTAACCTTTTTGGTCATTTGCTCTCCCTCTTTTTGACATTCTAAAACAGAAGAGGTTTTACACACAGGGATGGGAGCCTGTTGGAAAAAAATCCAGCTTTGAGGTGTCTCTTCTACCTGGCGCTGCAGTGGGCTCTGTGTACTTCCACACTGGCCCCAAATCATGCTAAGTCATCCCCACATCTCTGTGACCCCAAGTCATGTTTTGTACTCGGCACATACAATAAAGAGTGGATGGAGAAGAAATATGAAATCCAAGTAAGAGTCATCTCAGTAAGAGCTAGAAGAGAACAAGCAAGGGTGGACTTGCCATCACGATAGTGTCTGAACGTGTGTTGAGCATCTACTGTGTACTTGGTCATGGATCCTTGCTGGGAATCAAAGTCCTGGTCTACCCTTTCAGTTCTTCAGATCCGACTGGGCCACCAAGACACACACATTGGCCCACTGGAAGTAACACACGTTTGTGTGGATTTCCTCCTTCTATCCTCACACTAGCCCTAAGGCTGGAGAAGGCAATGGCACCCCACGCCAGTACTCTTCCCTGGAAAATCCCATGGATGGAGGAGCCTGGTAGGCTGCAGTCCATGGGGTTGCTGAGAGTCGGGCACGACTGAGCGACTTAACTTTCACGCATTGGAGAAGGAAATGGCAACCCACTCCAGTGTTCTTGCCTGGAGAATCCAGGGACGGGGGAGCCTGGTGGGCTGCCGTCTATGGGGTCGCTAGGAGTCGGACACGACTGAAGCGACTTAGCAGCAGCAGCAGCAGCCCTAAGGTTGGGTGCGTCTGTCCACTTTTAGATGTGGAACTGGGTTAGAAGGATTGAGTGACTTGGTCTTAGATTACAGGGGAGGGAGGGGCCAGAGGCAAGGGACAAAGCCAGATCCAAATGACCAGAGCCTGTGTTTGTCCGGCCCTAGGAGGCTCCATCCACTTTTCAGACCCCGTGATGTGGTCTGGGGGAATGGTGCTTCCTGGAATTAGGCAGTATGGTGGTTTAGGATCTCTACTACCTGCCCCTGCTTCCAGAGTAGAAAGCACTCCCCAAAGGGGCTAGTGCTGACTCTTGGGGGCTCTCCTTCTCAACAGTTCCCTCAATAGAGCACTCACTGCCACCACAGCAGAAGTATCCGGTTGGTTGGTGGGTGATGGCCACAGGTTCAGCCATTGTTCTCTGTTTTTCGGTATCCAAGGACAATGGTATCCCCTTTCACCTGCTCTGCACAAGCTTCCTTGGGATGTTCTTTCTGCTCCTACTCTAGCTGCTCTCAGTTCATGGAGAGGAATCACCAAAGACATTCCTGGACACTCGCACAGCTATAGGGATCACTCTTGAGTGCTGGCTATTCCTGCTGTGTTTATTATACCAAATATGTACTCAACAAAAGTGTGAATGGAGGAGGTGATATCTAAGTAAGAGGCTTATCTTGCATGGTCATCTCTTGAGCCTTAGAGCTTGGAAGAGGTAGAAACTTCTCCCTTCTAATGCACTGTTCTTCCCACTGCAGCAGACCACCTCCTGGGAAGGGAATTTCGGATGATGAGCAGGACATGTAGGGGAGAGAGTTTTAGACCCTTTTGTGTGTCCCTGGGGACGGCCCTGAGGGAAAACCTGCTTTCCTTGTTTCAGTGCTGGGGTTGGGCAAGGGAGCTCTGGGACTGTAGGATTTGATCTCCACCGAGGTGGTCACCTGGCTCCAAAAACAGAAACAAAATGTGTTAGTCCAACGAACCTATAAAACCCATCTGAAAGAAATTATGACTCGATTGCAATATAAATGCTTCCAGTAGATTTTTAAAATGCTATATAAAAATGAAACAAAGAAAACTACAAAATACAGTTGCTCATTCATCCCAAGGATGGGAAAGAATGCTATCATCATAAAAACTGCAGAAAACTAGGATGAGATGGGATGGGGAGGGAGGTGGGAGGGGGGGTTCAGGATGGGGAACACATGTACACTTGTGACAGATTTTTGTCAATGTATGGCAAAACCAATACAATATTGTAAAGTAATTAGCCTCCAATTAAAATAAATAAATTCATATTAAAAAAAAAACTGTAGAAAACACTTGGTAAAAAGATTGGAAGGAAAGTCATAGTGGCTACTTTGGTGGTAGAATTATTGGTGCTTTTTCCCCCTATATTTTCTTTTTTCTTTCTTTCTTTTTAAGATATTATCTATCAACCTTTAATTATAGGAAAACAAATGGATTTTAAAAATAAAATTTAGTTAAAACCATGACCAAATCACCATACTCAAAACTTGCAAAGGTTTTTGAAGATCTATGAACCCAGGTAGTATGAGTCCTGGACAAAGTCTGTCTCATGGCTCATGAACTTCCACTTGGGAACAGTGAATTACAAACTGTAATAGCCGCCAGTTTAGATCTTTTAGTGTTTCCTGTGAGAAGGGGAGTGAGCAGATTCTCAGATCAATAATGGAAAGAAAGCCTTTCTCCTTTCATAAAATAGTGCCCTTTGAGCCTTTTTATGGCAGGAAAGTGTTAGCTCTTTCTCCCAGTATCTTATCCTTAGATCATCAGCTAACAGAAAAGGAGATAGTCTTCCTTCAAAGGAAGCAGATGGTCTCCTCCTCCCCTCTTTTAAAGAGCTGCAGGTTCTTCTAACCCAACACTGTCCAATAGAACTTTTCCGAGTGGTAGAACTGTTCAGTATCTGCCCTGTACTGTGAGGCAGCCACTAGCTACTTGCACTATTGAGACCTACAAATGACTAGTGTGATTCAGGAAGTGACTTTTTAAAAATTCTAATGAATTGAAATAGCTACAGATGGCTAGTGGCTACTGTATTGGGTAACACATTATCTAATGCCTCTTCACTGCCTCTTTCTTTTTTTTCCTGCCTACCCCTATTGGTAGTGCAATTGGAAAGAGCAATGATCAGGGCTGGAAGAGGGGAAACCATTTCTCTTTCTTCAAACCCTCCCTCTATCTCTGATGATTGGCCTTATCTCTTTGCACAGCTTCTGTAACTTCCTTTTTTTGGGTCAAACTATTGTAGTAAAGATAATTTTGATTAGAGTACTAGGAAGAAGGTACTGGGAATTTGTTTAACCCTATTGTAAATTGTGTCACTGATCAGCTTGTCAACAGAACAGAACTTGCTGAATATCTATCCAGAAACCCTATTTCCATGTTAAAATCCTTGATCTCTGCTTTAGGGAGTTGGCACCTGGGCACTGGGGATCCTCTTAGTGAGAGAGCCCTGTCATTATCCAACATGTACTCTTGAGAAAGTTTTGGCTTGGAAATTGAGTGTTTCAGCATTACCTGAGGTTAATTTTACACATGATCAGACAGAGACAGGATCCACTGGGAAGCTCAGTTAGAGCCAGTCCCCTTCTAGAAGGGGCTGGCCTTGTCTTCCTAGATTCTTCCCACTGACTGAGCATACTCCAGACATCTGGGGGACCAGTGCACCTCTTCACCTACCCTGTCATCCCAAGCCTCTCAGTCCCTTTGGAAATGCAAATACTTTTGGTGGTTTAGTGCAGTGGTTCTCAAACCACTGCTTCAGGATTACTTCGAAGACTCTACAACCACCTTCTGATTCAGGAGGTTTTAAGTTTTGACTTGATGATGTTGTGGACTACACTTTGGGAGACCCTGGACTAGTAGAATCTTCCTTGCTTCTGCCTGGAAAAGAAGATGAACATTGTTTCCTTTCACCTCTGTTGACTTTTAGATTTTGCTATCTGGTCAACCGGGCTGTTTGAATCTGCTAGTCTTTTGGACTTCTGCTTACTTTTTGCACCAGAACGTTCCTAGCCTCAGCCTCTGTGTCAAAGGGGTCACCAATTTCTCTTTGAGGATTTTTAATGGGGAAAAAGGAAGCCAAGGGACTATGGACTTTGGGACAAATTGAAAGTGGATGATTTCTGAGGCTTACAAGTTTTCTTGGGAGCTTTGGATCTGCTTACAATAGTTATATTGTGAGGCTGCCCATCCACAAACTCTGTTTCTTTTTCAGTGATCTTTGTGAACTCACTTAGGTTCTCATATTGAAGTTAGAAAACAAAGATAACTTCTTGGAATTGCCCCCAGGAGACTGGTTTTCTAGAATGGAGAAAAGATCTAAAAGTTGCTTTTGTTAAGTTCATTTGTAGAATGCCGACAGAGAATGTCCCATCCCCTCCCCCAGTCACAAGAGACCGGGTTGCTAAAATACTTGTTGGCAGTCAGATGGGTTGCCCTTTCTGGTAAGATAATCAGCTGTGCATCCTTGTCAAGGGAGGTTCTGACACAGCCACTAAAGGGTACTCTGTTTCTAGGGCTTGCGATGACTTTCTGTTTAGCTTTGGCTGTGATTTTCCCCTGCCTAATGTGGTTATTTTGATAACCCCATTGTGGTTTGGTCAAATGCTCTAAGTGGAAGACAGAATTTAATAATCACTGCTGCTGCTGCTGCTAAGTCACTTCAGTCATGTCCGACTCTGTGCAGCCCCATAGACGGCAGCCCACCAGGCTCCCCCGTCCCTGGGATTCTCCAGGCAAGAACACTGGAGTGGGTTGCCATTTCCTTCTCCAATGCATGAAAGTGAAAAGTGAAAGTGAAGTCTCTCAGTCATGTCCGACCCTCAGAGACCCCATAGACTGCAGCCCACCAGGCTCCCCTGTCCCTGGGATTCTCCAGGCAAGAACACTGGAGTGGGTTGCCATTTCCTTCTCCAATGCATGAAAGTGAAAAGTGAAAGTAAAGTCACTCCGTCATGTCCGACTCTTCTAACTAGTGTTAGGTCCTTATAGTGTTGACTTATTTAATCCTTTTGGTAACTTGTGAGCAGATCCAGTTATCACCCCTATTTTGTAGATGAACAAACTAAAACTTCAGAGGGGATACATATCTTGCATGTACTCAGCCAAGCTAGTTCCTTTCTGAGCCCAAAGACCATGCTCTTAATCTCTACACCTTTCTGCCTCCCTGCTCATCTTCCTGTGTTTTGTGCCCTTAGCTGTTTGATCACATTGCTGAATGCCTGGCCAACTTCATGGATAAGCTACAAATCAAAGATAAGAAGCTCCCTTTGGGTTTTACCTTCTCATTCCCCTGCCTCCAAACAAAACTAGACGAGGTAAGATGAATCCTTCAGACATTTTTGTTGCTTCATTCTTTGGACTGGGAGGATTGGAAAGAACTCTGAGCCACTTGCTACTGTGGTGATGGAGCTTGCTCTGATGGATTGCATGGACAGTGTTTGAGTATTGGGAGATCTGTCCTTCTAGGAGAGTGTGTGTAGGTGTATGTGAGAGGGATGGTAAAGAGGTATTGGAGAAGTGGGGAGTCTTAATCACTGTCCCCTCAGATGACTAAATGCAGGCTGACATACACTGCACATTATCCTTATCCCTCTTAGGGAAACAGGAATGAGAAATTAGTCAGGGACTCCTTTGTTCTAAAGTGTCATAATAAACATCCTTGAAAGTTTGCAATATTAGGATACAAGAATCTTATTTTGGCAGTTCTACAGCCTGCTTCTTGGGGACAGTAAATCATTCCTTTAGCCTCCTTACTTGGTCCTAACAGTTTCTCCTTTGTAGGCTAATAAGGAAGACCTGTATAAATTCAGCCATGACTTTAGTTTAGCCCCATGGCAGAGGTCTCCTAATGATGAGGAGTACGGACTGAGTTTTGTGGGAAATCAATATTTCTTGGTCCTTTTCCAGAGTTTCCTGGTCTCATGGACCAAGGGGTTCAAGTCCAGTGGTGTGGAAGGGAAAGATGTGGTTACTCTGATCCGGAAGGCCATCGAGAGGAGAGGGGTGAGTAGGGCAGCAGAGGGAGATACAGAGGCTTGGGGTCTGGAGGCCCTTTGCATTCTTTTGAGTCCACTCTGAAGTCTTGCCTTGTCTGTCCTCAGATTGGCATGAGCATTTTTTGTGGGTCTTAAGGAGAGGTTTTCTTTTCTTCTTCCCTGTTATGTCACCCCAAAATCTTTGGGTTTTTTTTTCCCAAATTGTATCGAGATTTAGCTCCCAATAAAGTATAAGTTTAAGGTATGCTGCGTAATGACACGCCTATATATTGAGTGACAGTTAGCACACCAGTGATCTTACATATGATCAGATGCCTTTGGGGTCTTTAGATTTTAGCATGATGGACAACTAATCTTAGCTTTGGTGAAAGAAAAACCCTCATTTTCAAATGAGAAGTTTGGGATTTATGTTGGCATCAGGGTGGAATGGGGCAGAGAAAGGACATGATAAAGGTCTAGTCACAGAAGGGCAAGACCTACTGGGAGGCAGGGAAAGACAGAGAAAGGAAAGAAGAAAGAGAATGAGAAGAAGACAATAAGACAGGCTCTTCTTTGCATAGTAATGGCTGTGAACTAGACTGCAGGCCTGCTGTGAGGGAAGTCCTCTGTGATGAAGACCAGTGGGGTGGGAAGTGAGATGCTGTCGTTAGACTGGATCTGGACCCAGCTTCCAGCTCTAGCCCTGCACTTGAGCTGTGTGTCTTATTACTCTTCATCTTCACCTCTGGAGTCTTTCTGTGACAGTGAAAGTTAGGGTCCCCCTTTTATCCCTGCAGGACTTTGATATTGATATTGTGGCTGTAGTGAATGATACCGTTGGGACCATGATGACCTGTGGCTATGATGACCAGAACTGTGAGATTGGTCTCATTGTGGGTACGTAAACACTGTGTGAGCATTGTGGGCATGTGAACACAATCCTGGCCCATGGATGGCGGGTGTGGGCTGCAAAGAGAGGAGGAGTCCATGGCCTGGATCTTCCTTTGAACTTCCTGTTGGAAGATTGTGGTGTGGTCCCTTTTGAGGGCTGAGCCAGACTTGAGGAGCTGTGGGTGGTAGTGGGTTGGACCGTGTCGAGATGCCCCGGGAGCCTCCAGGGAGGAATCCCAGTCACACTGAGCGGTCTGAGGACAGAGTTTTGAAAGGGAGATGGGGGCCGGGGGCTGGGGGAGGACAGTGTGAGTGGGTGCTGAGCACTCTCTTGTTTTGTCCAGGCACGGGCAGCAACGCTTGCTACATGGAGGAGATGCGTCACATTGACACGGTGGAGGGCGATGAGGGCCGGATGTGCATCAACATGGAGTGGGGGGCCTTTGGGGATGACGGCGCGCTGGATGACATCCGTACGGAGTTTGATCAGGAGATCGACATGGGCTCTCTGAACCCCGGGAAGCAACTGTGAGTGGCCCCCTGTGTGCAGTGGGCTCAAGGGTTGGGCTCAGGAGCTGAGGTGGCAGCTGGCCAGGGGGGTGGTTCTTATTTTTACTTTACATATAGCCCCTAAAGTTACCAAGGCACCCACTGCTTATGGAAATGTGCTTATTACATATGTTGTGACTATCAGTTGCTGAGAGCTGTCTGCAAAAGATAGAGCAAGTGGACAAACCAGATTATGGCTAATAATTTGACTCTCAAGAGTGGTCATTTTAGAAGATCGTATTCTAAGCATGCTGCCCTGCTCTCTCTCTCTGCCTTCAGTCTGTACGTTGTCCATAGAAACAATTTGTGCACCACATAAGAAAAGCCATGTTGAGATAGCAAAGATAAGGGATCTGAAACCTCATTTCCTAGCTCCCACCCTTGTCACTGACCAGGGCATGAGGCTGAGAGTTGGCTCCTAATTACTGCCTATTATGAGCTAGGCTGAGTTGCAAGAGTCCCAGGGCCTCTTTCTATAGCCGTAGGCAGACTCAGGCCTGTAGAAAAGTTGGTTAAGGAGCCCCTTTGGCTGCCTTCTCTGGACCTGTGGGCCAACCAGGGTCCTTGAGTGGACTAGAGGAGGGGCTCTAACTTTTATTTCTGTCCCTGGATGTTATATTCTCCAATCTGGTCAGACTTGATTTTGGTAACTTCTGACTCTTACAAAACGTTATTTCAATCTCACAAACATTTGCCTAATGTCCTTATTAAAGATCTTGAAGTAGGGATTGCCGAAAACTCTAAAGGCAATTACAAAACATTTAGAGCAGTCAAGTCCTCTCTGGCCTTTTTTTTGAGCCTTGCAGGATCTTAGTTCCTTGGCCAGGGACTGAACCAGAGCCCTCAGCCCAGAAAGCTGGGAGTCCCAACAACTGTACTGCCAAGGAATTCCTAGGCCCTCTATGGTCTTATTGGTGCTGTGACTGTTGTAGTAAATCTAATACTTATCCCTGCTTGGAGAGGAAAATCCAACCTTATAAACCAGCTTTATAAGAGAATCTTTTGCTCTAGGGGGAGGTGTCCTTGCTTCCTCAAAGCACAGCTTATTTAAGTCAGAAGCTTCTCTCACATGTTGAAAAGTGAGTCCATTCATAGAATACTGGCTGTATCTGCCACGGCTGGTGAGAAATTCATGGGCTGAAAAAACTGCTCAACAAACAAACAAACAAAAAAGGCTGGGAGGACATATTGCCAATGCATCAGCTGTCCCTGAAGTTATTGCTGGGCTTGAATACAAACTTTTTTCTAACTCGTTATATTTCTAAATAAATGTGTTCCAAACACTGACTGAAACAAAGTGTTGTTAAAACCTGAGATAAAAACCTTTACCACTCACACTACAGAGCCCCACTGGCCCCCTCCATTATCTCTCACAGAACCAGCTATTTTGGAGAAGGCACAGAAGTAGACACGTGAGTTCCTTACTGCCGAAGCTGGGCTGCCTCTCAGGCAGCGTGCCTATGCTGATGCTTAAACATTTTCAACATACCTCCTGCTCAAGCAGTTTTGCCAGCTCTCCACTTAGCTCTAGCTGTGCCATACCTGTTTTTGGGTCTTGGGCAAGTCACTTCCTGAGGGCCCGGCTTCTTCTCTTGTAGTTTGCACCAGGTGACTTCGGAATTTCTTCCACACCCTGCTCTGGGCCTTCTCTGAAGGCCCTGGTGGGACCTAGATCCTTTCTAAGATACCATGAAAGGGCCTATTTTTTGGCTAGAAAGAATTGCAAGGGCTTGGTTTCGCCTGTCATATATCTAAGCCAGAAAGACTGTCTTATAAAGAAAACAGTGTCACCTAGTGTTGAAAAAATGAATTACCTAACTGCCCTCTCAGCTATCTTGTCAGCTTCCTGCTCAGAAACTGCCAACATGTCTCACTTCCAGATTCCCCAACCACCATGTGACACTTAGACCTCCTTCTCATTTGTTCCTATTCTTGCCCAATCCCCCTTCCATCCCACGTTGTTCTGTTTTCTCAGGAAGCCACAAATGGCCTGCAAGGGGAAGGAAGTTTGAGGTGATGAGTTGCTAGCCCTGTGCTCCCAAGTTTAATTAGAGTGACCTGTGGTTTTTTTTTTGTTTTTTTTTTTCCCTGCTTGAGATAAATACTGAGGTTTTGCATAAGAATTTATTTTAAAAGAGCATTTCCTTGCTAAAGAAAAAGTTTATTAAAAATTGTTACCCTACCACATAACCCACTTCACCTCAAATTCAAGCTTTGGTAGAGTGTCCCACACTCCCCGGATGTTTGATTTGGCTGCTAAAGGACCCTCCTTCTCCATAGTTCGAGGCCCACCTGCTTGCAGAGACAGCCTAAGCTCCCAGTGCCTCCAACCCCATTTGTGCCCAGCTGTCGCTTCTCTACATGTCTCACTCCTAGTCAGTGCCACACAAGTTTGCACTTTCTTCTGCATAGGTGCCGTGTGTACATGCCGCTGCCACAAGGACGTGTCAAATTTACTGGCAGCAGAGACTTATTTTTTTTGCTGTATCTCTCTCTGCAGATTTGAGAAGATGATCAGTGGAATGTACATGGGGGAACTGGTGAGGCTTATCCTGGTGAAGATGGCCAAGGAGGAGCTGCTTTTTGGGGGGAAGCTCAGCCCTGAACTTCTTGCCACAGGCCATTTTGAAACCAAAGATGTTTCAGATATTGAAGGGTAAGCTTTGGGTCCTTCTCTGTTTGCGGGACCTCAGAAGGGTGGACAGATGGCTGGGGAATGAGGAAGAAGCTCAAACTGTTGACTCTTCAGATGCGGCCAGAGGAGGGTCTCACCCAGCCTTGGCCTCATATGGCAGGCCTATGGCTTGATGTCACTTGCCAGATATTTTCCACTTGTGTCTGTTTTGAATGTGCTGACTACCAGAGTGACTCATGGTGCTGGGGAGAGCTGGCCCCCGTGCAAGCACTTTCACTTTTGCACTCGAGTTCCTGCCTGGCACAGGGACCTCAGCTTTATGCTAGAGGCTCCCTGTGGACCCTTCAATGATTCATTTTCATCTACTTCTCTTTTCCTGAAGCCCTGGCATTTCATTCCCTTTTGTTGTTAGTCGCTAAATGGTGTCTGACCCTCTGCGACTCCATGGACTGCAGCATGCAGACTTCCCTGTCCTTCACTATCTCCTGGAGTTTGCTCAAACTCATGTCCATCGATTCAGTGATGCCATCCAACCATCTCATTCACTGATGCCCCCTTCCTCTCCTGCCCTCAGTCTTTTTCAGAATCAGGGGCTTTTCCAGTGAATTGACTCTTCACATCAGGTGGCCAAAGTACTGGAGCTTCAGATTCAGCATTAGTCCTTCCAAAGAATATTCAGGACTGATTTCCTTTAGGATTGACTAGTTTGATCTCCCTGCAATCCAAGGGACTCTGAAGAGTCTTATCCAGCACCACAATTTGAAAGCGTCAATTCTTCAGCACTCATCCTTCTTTATGATCCAACTCTCACATCTATACATGACTATTGGAAAAACCATAGGTTTGATTATACAGACCTTTGTCTGCAAAGTCATATTTCTGCTTTTAATAGGCTGTCTGGGTTTGTCATAGCTTTTCTACCAAGGAGCAACTGTCTTTTAATTTGATGGCTGCAGTCACCATCTGCAGTGATTTTGGAGCCCAAGAAAATAAAATCTGCCACTGTTTTCATTTCTTTGCCCATCTATTTGCCATGAAATGATGGCACCAGATGTTATGATCTTCGTTGTTGAACGTTGAGTTTTAAGCCAGCTTTTCCACTCTCCTCTTTCACCTTCATCAAGAGGCTCTTTAGTTCCTCTTTGCTCTCTGCCATTAGGATGGGACCATCTGCATATCTGAGGTTATTGACATTTCTCCTGGCAATCTTGACTCCAGCTTGTGATTCGTCCAGCCCGGCATTTCACATAATGTACTCTGCATAGAAGTAAAATAAACACGGTGACAATATACAGTCTTGACGTACTCTTTTCCCAGTTTTGAACCAGTTCATTGTTCCATGTCCAGTTCTAACTGTTGCTTCTTGACCTGCATACAGGTTTCTCAGGAGGCAGGTAGGTGGTCTGATATTCCCATCTCTTTAAGAATTTCCACAGTTTGTTGTGATCTACACAAAGCCTTTAGCATTGTCAATGAAGCAAAAGTACATATTTTTTCTGGAATTTCCTTGCGTTTTTTATGATTCAACAGGTGTTGGCAATTTGATCTCTGATTCCTCTGTTTTTCCTAAATCCAGATTGTACATCTGGAAGTTCTTGGCTCACAAACTGTTGAACCTAGTTTGAAGGATTTTGAGCATTATCTTGCTAGCATGTGAAATGAACACAACTGTATGATAGTTTGAACATTCTTTGGCATTGCCCTTCTTTGGGATTGGAATGAAAACTGACCTTTTCCAGTCCTGTGGCCATTGCTGAGTTTTTCAGGTTTGTTGGCATATTGAGCCCAGCACTTTAACAGCATAATCTTTTAGGATTTGAAATAGCTCAGCTGGAATTCCATCACCACCACTAACTGTAATGATGCTTCCTAAGACCTACTTGACTTCACCTCTAGGATGTCTGGCTCTAGGTGAGTGACCACACCATTGTGGTTATCTGGATCATTAAGACATTTGTACAACTCTTCAGTGAATTCTTGCCATCTTTTTAAAATCTCTGCTGTTTCTTTTAGGTCCTTGCCATTTGTGTCCTTTATTGTGCCCATTTTTTGCATGAAATGTTTCCATGATGTCTCCAGTTTTCTTGAGGAGTCTCTAGTCTTTCCCAGTCTATTGTTTTTCTCTGTTTCTTTGCACTGGTCACTTAAGAAGGCTTTCTTCTCTCTGCTTGGTATTCTCTGGAACTCATTTAGTTGGGTGTATCTTTCCTTTTCTCCTTTGTCTTTCACTTCTCAGCTATCTATAAGACCTCCTCAATCATTCCATACTGGCGATTTTCAGAAAGGGCTCTATCCTCACTCCTGCTTCATAACAGAAAAAGAGGTCCTTGGACGGCCCATTAGTCCCAAAAGTTAGAGTTGAAGCCTGCATTTTCAGCGAGCAGCAGGAATGGGAGTGAGCATGGCTTGATTTTTGTTTCTCATTCAATGATATCCAACTTGGTTTCCTGTTTGTTTGTTTGTTTTTTAACCGCAGCTTTATTTATTTATTTTTGACCGTGCTGTATCTTCATTGCTGTGCAGACTTTAATCTAGTTTCAGTGAGTAGAGTGGCTTTTCATTGCTGTGCACAGGCTTTTCACTGTGGGAGCGTCTCTTCTTGTGGAGCGTGGACTCATTGGGCAAAGTAGTTGCCCGGGCTCTAGAGCCCAGGTTCAATAGTAGTGGCACACGGGCTTAGAGCCCCTGTGGCATGTGGGATCTCCCCAGACCAGGGATTGAGCCTGTGTCCCCTGCATTGGCAGGTGGATTCTTACCATTGAGCCACCAGGGAGCACTGCTTTCCCCTTCTTGAGACTTCCACCTGTCACTTGAGGAGGCCTTGTTTCAGGCACCAGACGGTGCAGAGGAGATGATTTTGGTGCTAACAGGAGCAGTGAGACAGTCCAGATGACTTTGTTTTCAGTGGGATACTTGAATGAACTGGACTTCCTTGTTAAACTTGGAGGAAATGACAGTGCTCGATATCTGTGGACATGGACACTTCGTTCCCCCTGAAAAGAGGGCTAATCTCAAAGCATCAACCCTTGACCAACATCTTTAGATGCAAGTTAAAGCACTGCCAACTCCATTGTGAAGTGCAACAGACTGACTGCTTGATAGAGAGAAAATAGATGGGCTCCACAGCTGGGTTCCTGTGGTCAGATAGTTGGTGGCAGGGACAACATTCCCACTATCCTGAGGCAAGCAAACTGATACACACACAGCTTGGTGTGTAAAGCCCCAGGAACAGGGCCTTGTCCTCCCATAGTGTGTGCATAAGGAAACTTGGTTTTTCTCACTGGGGAAACAGGGGCACCTGACGTACTGCACGTGTGTGTGTCAGGGGCGGCGGGGGGAAAGAAGACCTCAGCTTGTGCTTTCTTCGCCTCCTTGTTCCATAGGTGGGCAGAGCAGTGAGGCAGGTGTCTGCCTTCCCTGGGACATGGCATTTGCTGGGGCCGAGGGCTTTCTTTGTGGGCACACATCTTCCCTCCCACCGGCCACGGTGTGTAGACGCCTGCTCACACACTGTTTCTGTTCCCCAGGGAGAAGGATGGCATCTGGAAGGCCCGTGAGATCCTGGTGCGGCTGGGCCTGGACCCGACACGTGAGGACTGTGTGGCCACTCATCGGGTCTGCCAGATCGTGTCCACACGCTCGGCCAGCCTGTGTGCAGCTACGCTGGCGGCCGTGCTCTGGCGCATCAAGGAGAACAAAGGCGTGGACCGGCTGCGCTCCACTGTCGGGGTCGACGGCTCGGTCTACAAGAAGCACCCCCAGTGAGTCAGCTCGCAGGCCCTCAGAGGCCTGACTCTGCAGGAACTCTGCGTCGCACTGTGGGGGTGGTAGAGATGAGCCATGGCGTCCAGGTTCTTTGTGGAATGAAAGCTCCCCGCTGGGCAAGTGGGAGCTGGAAGTGTGTTGTCCTCGGCATGGGTGGAGGCTTTCCTTGGAGCTCTCCTGGCTTCTGGGGGCTCTTTTTTTGTACTTCCTTTGTTCCAGCTTCTCTGGCTCACCTAGGTATTGAATTAATTCTGCCCTGCTGTCTATGTTTTGATCCCTTGACTTGAAAGATATTTTTTTCTATGGTGCCCACTTAGCTCATCATTTTCACCTAATGAGAACGCCCGGTCAATGGCCCTGCATTAACTGAAGGGAATGTGGAGGGTCTCAGCCCTCCCATGCCGTAGGCTCCTGGTCCAGTGCTTCAGAAACTTTACGTGCACACAGATTACTAGAGGATCTAGTTAAGAGGCAGATTCTGGTTCAGAAGGTCTGGGTTCAGCCTGAGATCCTGTGTCTCTAATAGCACCCAGTGATGCTGCCGGCCTATGGACCACACTTGGAGTAGTCAGGCCTTGGAGACCGTGGCTCCAGGCAGCTGCCACACAAACCCTTAGCTGTTCAGACACCTCTGGGCTTCTTGGCAGAAAGCAGCCAAAGAGAGACCAAAGTCTGGAAGAGCATTTTGACGTGTCTGTTTTTGAGTCTTTCCTAGGCAGCATCTGCTGAACTGATGGAACATGAATAATAGTTGATGTCAGAGCCACCTGAGGCTGATCAGTTGGGCAGAGGAGCTGGGGCCTCTGAGAAAGGGGTCTTCTGTGAGTGCCTGCAGGAGATGGTGGCTTCCCAGAGGGTCCTTTTCTTTTCACAGGGTGGTTACATTTAAATATTCTGAGCTTTTATACAGTGACCCCTAACCTGGGAAAGAGTAGGGAGAGTGTTTAGGGTGTCGTTTGGGCTGAGGTGGTGAGCTACTGCCCCAAACACTTGTACCACTGACCCTACCTGTGGGCACCAACTCTTAGCCCGTCTCTGTGACTGCAGGTTTGCCAAGCGTCTTCAGAAGACCGTGCGGCGCCTGGTGCCTGACTGTGACGTCCGCTTCCTCCGCTCCGAGGATGGCAGTGGCAAGGGGGCAGCTATGGTGACGGCAGTGGCCTACCGGCTGGCCGATCAGCACCGAGCCCGCCAGAAGACCCTGGAGTCTCTGAAGCTGAGCCGTGAGCAGCTGCTGGAGGTCAAGAGGAGGATGAAGGTAGAAATGGAGCGAGGTCTGAGCAAGGAGACTCATGCCATCGCTCCTGTCAAGATGCTGCCCACCTATGTGTGTGCCACCCCTGATGGCACAGGTAAGCAGCAGGGCTGCCACCTAGCTCACCGCGGGGCTCAGCACTCCAAGAGGACTCCCTTAGCCTTAGCATTAGGTGTTCAGGTCAGATTGTCAAATGTGTTTCTTCAGCTGTAGTCCTGGGGAATTCTGGTGTTCAGCGAGCTCAACCAAGGCACTCCTTTGCTAAAACTGAACAGTGATTGTAGTACATACTTGCTTACTGTGTGTCAAACGCTTCTCTAAGCATTCCACACGTATTAATTCATTTAGTCTTTAACTGTTAACAGACACTAGTAGTTTATTTTGTTTGTTAATAAGCTATTATGTTTTACACAAAACCTAGGCACAGGGAAATTAAGAAACCTGCCCAACTAGAAGATGGTAGAGCTGGATTCAAATATAGGAATTTTGGTTCCAGGATTAGCTCATATAAGGTCAGGGGTTGGCAAACTAAAATCCATGGTCTAACTCTAGCCCACTGCCTGTTTTTACAAATAAAGTTTTATTAGTACACAACCATGCCCATTTGCTTACATACTGTTTATGGCTGCTCTGTGCTGTGGGACGGGTTGTACTGCTGCACCGTCGTTCAGCCAGGTCTCGCTCCTCTGTAGAGGGGACGCAGAGCCTCCCTCTTGCAGCTGCCTGAGGGTTGCATGGAAACTGACTGAGGCACGCAGTGCATTGTAACTGTCCTACAAAGGAAGGTTTTCTCATTTAGAAAGATTTCCCTTCAGTTTTCTTTAAAGAGTTGGACTGTTGTTCCTTCTCTCTTCTCTATTCTGGAACCTTAGGTAAGGTGGCCTTTGATTTTGTACAGGTGGCATGTTTGGATATTTTGGAGTGTACCATATCACCATTTCTTTCCTGTGTTCTGGAGCTCATTGTAATTTCTGGGATCCTGCAACTTGAATTCATTTGAGAACCACAAAGGAGCCAGGAAATCTTTAATCCCAGGGTTCTTATTTTCTTTATCAGTAGGTAGAGCTTACTGTCTATCATGGAGAAGGAAATGGCAACCCACTCCAGTATTCTTGCCTGGGAAATCTCATGGACAGAGGAGCCTGGTGGGCTACAGTTCAGGGGTTGCAAGAATCGGACACAACTTAGTGACTAAACCACTGTCTGTTATGCTGAGGTTGTCCAGGGCCTCCTGGGAGAGCTCCCCATTAGGAGAAGGTGACTGTCACTCTCTTTAGCCCCTTTGAATTATCTTCCTGGGCTTATTTTCCAGAGAAAGGAGACTTCCTGGCCTTGGACCTCGGGGGTACCAATTTCCGGGTCCTGCTGGTGCGCGTGCGGAACGGGAAGCGACGCGGGGTGGAGATGCACAACAAGATCTACTCCCTCCCGCAGGAGGTCATGCACGGCACAGGGGACGAGGTGAGACGGGCACCTGCGCGGGGACAGCCCTCCTCACCGGGAGGACAGTGCTGTCTCTGCTTCCACCCGCGGTCCTGGGAGGAGCGGGTGGGCTCCGGCTCCGGCTCGCCTTTACTTAAGTGTGTGCCTGAGCTGGCTTTTGTCTTGGGTAGAGGCCCAGAGCCGGTGTTCAGGCCCTGCTGGGTGCAGCCTGCCCTGGCCCACCCACCACCCTGCTCAGAGCCCATCTCCTCCTTACAGCTCTTCGACCACATCGTCCAGTGCATTGCGGACTTCCTGGAGTACATGGGCATGAAGGGTGTGTCCCTGCCTCTAGGTTTCACCTTCTCCTTCCCCTGCCAGCAGAACAGCCTGGACGAGGTAACAGTGCTTTCCTGGAGGGCTCTCCCATGGGCTTTACTAACTCTGAACCAGCCAGAGTTTTGAGCCAGGGAGAAAGCTGACCCAAGAGGAAGAAAAGAAGGGCATTAGTGATCAGTCATGGGGAAGGGCTTGTTGATGGGAATGAGCAAGTCAGAGCTGGTGAGAGTCAAGTAGATAACAGTCTTTGGGATGATGATAACGATGCTAATAATATCAACAACTGATGTTTTTTGTTTTTAATTATTTTGTGCAAGGTACTCTGCTAGGTTTCCTCATTTAACCCTCACAGCAACCATGTAAGGTAGGTGTTTGTGTGCCCATTTTGCAGAAAGGAAAACAAGGTCTGCAGAGAGGCCAATATCTTGCAGGTCATATAGCCTGCGAGCGGCTATACGTGCTTTCATTCCCGTTTCTTGACACATGGGTCCATGGTGTCAGTTATGCTCAGCTGTTCCTGAGGCCCCTGTGTGGGGCTCGGGACATGTCGCTCCGTCTCCTGTTGGGATGTCGGGCTATTTCCCTAGTGTCACCCGAGCTTTTCATTCCCTGTCGACTCGCCCTGAGTGAATGAAGCAGGGGACAAAGATCTGGTGCTCTTACAGCAGCCCTTATGTCACTCAGCTGAGTTTTGTAAATGCCTCCTAGTCCTGCCCTCTGCGAGTTAAATTTACCATGTGCACTGCTAGCACAGGTCAGGTGTTGGGAAGTCCTGGTAAAAACCCTGCCGAATCCAGTATTTCCCAACATCTGTTAACATTTGTCCAGTGTTAGTCTAGGGTTGCTTTTAGTTTTTTTCCAGCTTCTTTGTCTTCAACATATTATTTTTTTTCAGTATTAATGCATTGGTTTTCAAAGCCTTCTCATTTGCATCAGTTTACCAAAAGTACTTATCAAACACGTATATAAGTATTTATGTGACATTTGATGAAACATTGCTTATTATAACAGTCATTAGAAACAAACTAAGTTATTCAACAGTTGGGAAATAGTTAAGTCATGAGTCATTCACTGCCTCATATTAGCGACTAGTTTTTTGGAAGGAATCTCAATGATTTGGGAAAACACTGGTGGTAAGACCAGAAAAATATTTTTAAGAAAAGTATAAATTCTATAATACAGAAATGTACAAAATGTGATTAATAGGAAGATAAAAAAAAATTCAGTTTATATGCTTCTAGACTTCTTCTACTGAAATATTTTTAACAGACTTTTCAAGTATACTTCTACTGAAATATTTTTAACATAGTTTTCAGGTATATTTTTCAAGTATAGCATGTATATATATATATATGCTTATAGACATATATATGCTTATATATTTATCTGGTGGCCCCCAAGACATATCAACTGTTTCTTTTCGTGCCTGAATTGCAAAATTCCGTTCAATTGTATTGCATTTATGCTCTGTGTTCTAAGTTTCTGTAAGCATCAGGTATTCAGTCTAGAACTGTGAAAGCTAAGAACAAGAGAAGTAGAAGCTGGGTTCTGTCTGTTTTTCTGTCTGTAAGTTGGATTCTGCTCTGCTGGGGAAATCAGCAGGTTCTGAAGCCCAGAGGCCTCAAGCTGCCTGGCTTAGCTGGTGGCCACGGGCAGCTATCCTCAGCTGTTGAGGCCTCTGCGTGCCTTATTATCTAAGGACCACTTGCAGTAATGTTATTTCAACATTCCAAATGCTTGAAAGTGCCAAATACAAAATTTCATCAGCGATGTCAAGCTAATTTGTAAACAAGAAATCAGAGTGATTTGGATATAGGTGTGTAAACTAGGTCACTACTGAGATTGAACTTTGTTTTTCTGAGTTTCCTGGGATGTGAACACAGTGGGACTCGTGATATTAAACTCCTGGGTGGTGAGAAACCAAGCAAGTCCTGGAAACCATGCTAGTGGGTAGATAGTGAGCACGTAGCCCTTTTTTTTGGGTTCCAGCCTCTCAAGAGTGTTGTTGGGGTCCTGGGTGCCTATTCCCTGATGGACTGAAGTAGCACAGAGGGAGCCAGGGAGCAGTATATGAAACAGCCCCCCATATTCAGAGCCATCATATATCTGCTCCTGAAAGGCCCTGTTTAACTCAGCAGAGGGTACTCATTCACTTTGTACTGGAGTCTGAAAATTCAGAGACACAAACCGACCCCTCTATGTGATGTTCAGGGCAAACTATTTTTCCTGGTGAAGGCAACGAGTGTATAGAGACTAGTTCCTTGGCAGGGGCAGTTGTGTGGTGCTTATGAGCCCGTGCGTTGGATTTGGTGAGCCTGCGGGTGAGGGCCTCCTCTATTCCAAGCTGCAGGCCTTGGGCAGTTTACTCCAGGGCCAGAATTACCTGTAAAATGGGCACGATAATGACAGACACTTCACACAGTTGCTGTGAAGATTAAATGGTGTAGCACAAGTGCTGTGCTTAGCCAGTGCCTGGTGCACAGTAGGCCCTTCTAGCAGGTGAGGCAGCTTCAGAATAACTTGTGGGTGAGATGATCGATTTTCAAAGGGCCTCTGATAACCTGTGAGGTTGACAACTAGAGAACGAGCCAAGAGTCCTTCTCTGATATCCCACTCCCTGCCCATGTGTGATTTTCAGAGCATCCTCCTGAAGTGGACTAAAGGCTTCAAGGCGTCAGGCTGCGAGGGTGAGGACGTAGTTATGCTGCTGAAGGAAGCCATCCACCGGCGAGAGGTAGGGGAGGCCGAGCACAAGGCCTGAAGGGGTCTCTGTGTACAAAAGCTGGGGGGGAATGTTAGGTGCTGTTGTGCTGGTCACAGGGACAATTATTCTGGTCCTTCAGCAGTTTGTGAGTGTCCATGGTCTGTCAAGCCTTCCTCTAGGCAACTGGGGATTCAGGAATGGCCACAAGCTCTTGTTCTATAAACAAACCGTGAGCTAACGTCAGATGCTTTTGGGCTATGAAGGAAAATGAAGTTGGGTGAGAACAGAGTGAGTGGGGCTGGGGAAGCGCATTCTTTTAAATAGTATAACCAGGGAAGGTCTCTGAGGAGGTGACATTTGAGCAGAGCATATAAGCCCTGCTATATAAGCTTTCAGTTCAGTTCAGTTCAGTTCAGTCACTCAGTCATGTCCAACTCTTTGCAACTCCATGTACTGTAGCCTACCAGGGTCCTCCGTCCATGGGATTCTCCAGGCAAGAATACTGGAGTGGGTTGCCATTTCCTTCTCCAGGGGATCTTCCCAACCCAGGGATCGAACCCAGGTCTCCTGCATTGCAGGCAGGCGCTTTAACCTCTGAGCCACCAATAAGTTTTATACACATCTAAATCTCCCCTGCAAGTGTCTGAGGGAGAATATTGTGGCTCGCTTGGGGATTGGGATCTGCTGTTGTTCTCAGGAGTTTGACCTTGACGTGGTTGCCGTGGTGAACGATACAGTTGGGACTATGATGACCTGTGGCTATGAAGACCCTCACTGTGAAGTGGCCTCATTGTTGGTGAGGACTTGGGCTGTCCCTCCCCTGCGGGTTCACATAGCCTAGGGTTGGTGGGGGGGATGGTGCCGAGGGAGGCCCTGACTGACCTCTCTTGATTGGCAGGCACAGGCAGCAATGCCTGCTACATGGAGGAGATGCGGAATGTTGAGCTGGTGGAAGGGGAAGAAGGGCGGATGTGTGTCAACATGGAGTGGGGGGCCTTCGGGGACAACGGATGCCTCGATGACTTGCGCACAGAATTTGACGCAGCTGTGGATGAACTTTCCCTTAACCCTGGCAGACAGAGGTAGGTGCCCAGCTGCACGTGGGCTCTGGTATGTTTATCTCAGAACTGAACAGTGGTGAGTCAGCCACAACAGCAAATCCCAGGATGCTCATTCTCTTGAAATGTTAACAGAAGAGATTTCTTTGGAAAGGGCTTCTTGTCAGATACATCTGGGAAGTTCTGGGTTAAGTCCTTTTTGCCCTGTTGAACTGTGATGGTCTTGAAGTCCAGTTGGGAAAACAAAATCACAACAGTTATGTTGCAAGGAGAATCGGAGTTGATCAAGGTTTTAGAGGGATGAAAAGATCAAAGAGGGTTGCTGAGTAGCACAGAAGTTAGTATTCATGTAGGAAGCAGCTCCTACTGTGAGGACGGGGCAGGTGAGAGAAAGTGTTAAAACCTAGGTGTGGGACTTGAGGAAAAATAGACAGTTGAACCACTGGTTGCCATCAGAGTGAAGAAGCATTGCTGGGGTGAGGCAGGTAGGACCAGGAAGCGAACAGGAGCAAGCCTTTTTCCTTCCATCCAGTATATAGCATCCTCTATTGTCATACTGGACAAGGGGGCTGCTCCAGCATCACCAAGCCCTGGGTGTGGTGGGGTCCCTTTAGGAAGAGGTTGAATGTAGTTTTTCCTAATTGGATTAACCAGGGATTGTACTTCTGCAGAATATCCTTTGCAAACATTTGTCTATAGTAGCGGCCACAGATTAAAGTGCCTCCAGGAACCAGCCAGACAACATTATGAAAGAAAACAGGCTGGAGTAAGACAAGATTAAATGATGATGGAGTCTTGGTAGAAATCTAGAATGTTGATATTTTTAAAGGCACTAGGCAGAGCCAGAGGACCCTCAAGCTATTGAGTAGTCATGTTTAGTTCTCTTGGCCAGCTTAGTTCTCAGCTGGCACTAGTTATTTAAGCAATAAATGATTAGGTTGAAGGGAAAGCATGCTAAATTCTCAGCAACATCAGGGATTAAGATTCAGCATCCTACTCTTTGGAAGTGGGATGGGGTCTGGTGTGAGTTCCTTCTTGAGTCAAGAATAAGCCTTGGAAGGAAAATGAACCCATTAAATGGAGTCAATTCAGGGAATCCCTTGGGCCTCAGGACACGTTTTACTGAATGCTATGAGTCAGTACGTGTGGATGCCAGGAATCCTGCCTAAGTGAGTCAAATAGCATTTCCTGTTCCACCAATGGGAAGCTGTATGCTCTCTACCTTCGAATGTAGTGAAGGCTGGTCTGACTCAGCACATCCTACACTTCTTTTTTAACCTCCATGAACATTACCTGCATTGCAGGTTTGAGAAAATGATCAGCGGCATGTACTTGGGCGAGATTGTTCGTAACATCCTCATCGATTTCACCAAGCGTGGGCTGCTTTTCCGTGGCCGCATCTCAGAGCGGCTCAAGACAAGGGGAATCTTTGAAACCAAGTTCCTGTCTCAGATTGAGAGGTGAGAATTTAGGGCCTGGAGTAGGATGGGCCGTGTGTCCTTTTCATGGACAGACAAGCTGGGATTTTCACAGTTCAGGTACGATCAGGCTGTGGCTTACATACAGGTCAGTTTAGTAGCTAACGTCTTTGTCTCTATATAGTGTTGTTTTAAAGTACTTTATGAACAGTTGGCATTTTAAGGGAAAATATATATTCTCATGAAAAATCATGCTAAACTGGATGAACCTGTGCAAAGCAGTATTGCTGGTTCTAGACCAATTTCAAAGGTAGAAAGAAAGATAGCTGCTCACAGAATGTAAATGGGAATCAGGCAGAAGATAACTCACTGAAGCCCCTGTGCTTGGCAAGAAGGATCTTAACCGCTGGCTGCAGTAATAAGGCAACCAGGATCAAGTGGCATCCTGTGGTGGCTCATTAAAGTGAGGCCTTCTTCCTCCAGTTTAATGGTGGAGAAAAGTCTGCTCTAAATTAGATTGCTGAGTTTCAGAGCCTTCTGAAAATTAATGCTGTCATTAATATTACTCTCAGGCATATTGAAAAACAGGAACTAGACAGCCTATATGAGGGAGCCCTAAGCTATCTGCACCAGTAAACAGAATACTGTTCCAGTTTACATGTCTATTTTCTTCTATAAATAGAGCACAGGTCAATTTCAGACCACCCAGAGTGGGAGAGGAGGAGAAGGCAATGGCACCCCACTCCAGTACTCTTGCCTGGAAACTCCCATGGATGGAGGAGCCTGCTGGGCTGCAGTCCATGGGGTCGCTAAGGGTCGGGCACGACTGAGCGACTTTCACTTTCACTTTTCACTCTCATGCATTGGAGAAGGAAATGGCAACCCACTCCAGTGTTCTTGCCTGGAGAATCCCAGGGACGGGGGAGCCTGGTGGGCTGCCGTCTATGGGGTCACACAGAGTCGGACACGACTGAAGTGACTTAGTAGTAGTAGTAGTAGAGTGGGAGAGGAGGAGTGGAAGAGGCATCTAATGTTAGTTGTTGAGGCTTGTCCTGCTGGCCTGTGAACAATGAGAGACTGGACAGGAAAGGGCTTTGCAACTGGAAACTGTCATGTATTTGCATCATCACTGTCTTTGCTGTTTCCAAATAAGTGGGATCGTGGCCAGTGAATTTCCTTTCGAGTATCAGTTTTGCAGCAGCAGTGTGCACCGTGCCTGGATACAGGGGCATGGGGAGCTGTTTCTTTGTGTTCCTGTCCATGTGGGCCAGTGTGATAAGCGCTAGTTCCTGAATTGAGTGTAAAAATGGAACCACCTCTCATGGACAGTAGCTTTTACCCCCAGCCCTTGGAAGTCCAGGTCCCCCAGAACTCTTCTGATGCAGGAGCCAGGCCCTGCAGTGGCAAGCCATCAGGCCCTCTTGCGACGTCACTGACCACTGGCTGTCTCCTCTTGCCCCAGTGACTGCCTGGCCCTGCTGCAGGTCCGTGCCATCCTACACCACTTAGGGCTCGAGAGCACCTGTGATGACAGCATCATCGTCAAGGAGGTGTGCACCGTGGTGGCTCGACGGGCAGCCCAGCTCTGTGGTGCAGGCATGGCCGCTGTAGTGGACAAAATACGAGAAAACCGTGGGCTGGACACGCTCAAAGTGACAGTGGGCGTGGACGGGACCCTCTACAAGCTCCATCCTCAGTGAGTGCCTGATCTCCACTCTTCCTGCCCATCTTTCTCTCCACATCTCCTCATTCTTTCCCTGCTTTCCTTTCTCTCAATCTTTATTTTATGGCAAATTATCAGACATTGCAAAGAGTATATATAGTGCATGTATTATAGTTTTAACGATTAATAACTGTGTAGGTCTGTGTTTTACCATCCAGCTTGGAAGCCCCCTGTGAACTCCTCCCAGTTGCACCCTTCATTTTCCCCACCATGAGTAAGCGCTGAGGTGATTAAGTTTATCCCTTTTTTTCTCCCATATTTTATGTATGCATCTATGGGGTTTATTTTTACTTAATTTTTTTTTTGGCTGCACTGAGCAGCATATGGGATCTTAGTTCCTGGACCAGGGATCGAACCTGAGCCCCCTGCATTGGAAGTGCAGTCCTAGCCACAGGACCACCAGGGAAGTCCCAGTTTTACTTAATTTTGAATTTACCATAAGGGGAATTATATGGCATCTTTTCTTTTGTGACTGGTTTTTCTCACACTGCATGTATGGTTTTCAGATGCATCAACACTGAAGTCTGCAATCATAGTTCATTAAATTTCAGGGCTGTAACCTTTAAGTGTCTAAGCTATAATTTATGTTAATGATGAATATTTGGGTTATTTCTAAATTTTGACTATTTCAAACAGTGCTTCTGCCAGTGTTCTAGTAAATGTATGCAGGAATCTGGAGCATTTTTTTCTATCGTCTAGGATAGGAGTTGCCAGAGTATAGCCACAACTGTTTTTGTAAAAATAAACTTTAATTGAAACACAGCCATGCCCACTTGTTTATGTGTTGTCTATGGCTGCTTTTGGCTATTAACAGCAGACTATATGACCCACAAAGCTCAAAGTATCAATTGTCTAGCCCTCTATAGAAGCAGTTTGCCACCCTCATCTCTAGTATGGAAATACTGAATTCCTTTTTCTTTTTACTGTTTTTTCTGTCTTTGTCCATCCCTTCCCCATTTTGTCCTCTCATCATGATTTCTCTTCTTTCTTCCCTCACTTGCATATATTTTGATCAAATTGTTTTAAAATCAGGATATACCTCAGTCCCTTTTCTGTAGAAGCTCTTCGACTAAAACTTAAAAGAACAGAGCTGTGCCCCTTGCTCAGTAGAAGGTAGGATGGAGAGACTCATTGATTGAATTGCCACCCGTGTCACCATGATTGGTTCAAGGAGTTGAGAAGCTTGCCCAGAGTCTATAGTTAGTGCAAAGAGTGGACCCTGAGGAGTTCTAAATTTCTCTTATTGATGTTCAGTGTCATTGTGAAAATAGGAGCCTCAGTCCCAAGTGAGGGTTGGGAGTGGGACGGAAGTCCAGCCACAAGCACTGGAGCTTGATGTTAGGACCTCCATTCTCAGCTCTGCCAATGTGGAGGAGCAACTTGACCCTGCTCTAGTGGGTAAATAATGACAAGTGGTCTCTTTCTCTAGTCCCATATCAGGAAGAATCTTTGATTCTTGTCATCTCCCAACAACACCCTCCTAAATCTGCTCCTTTTGCCTTTAATGAAATTTTGGGTTAGACATGAGTCTGCTATGAGTTAATATCTCTGGAAAATGGAATATCACATGTATGGGACTTGGTCCTCCCCTCTAGATCTGATGAACAGGCACTTCTGCAAGGCATGCATAAATGACTGCTCTCTTAAGAACACAGCTGGCCATAATCTCAGGCTTTTGCCCTAGAGTTGAATCTAGCTTCTCACTTAGCTTCTTTTGCCCACTGTGACATAGAACTTGGGGGCATGTTGCTAGTCTCTCCAAACCTCAGTTTTCTGTAACACAATACATAGTGTTTAATACATGGTAGCTATTTTCCTTTTCTCTATCTCAATTATTCCTAGGTTTCCAGCATCACTTCTTAGGGCACTATCTCTTAGGACACAAATCTATCGTGACTAAGATATTTTATTCTGTCTTCCTCCCAACTTTTTCAGCTTTGCCAAAGTCATGCATGAGACGGTGAAGGACTTGGCCCCAAAATGTGATGTGTCCTTCCTGGAGTCGGAAGATGGCAGTGGGAAGGGGGCAGCTCTCATCACTGCTGTGGCCTGCCGCATCCGAGAGGCTGGACAACGGTAGAGCCCCTGCAACTGGAAGGACTTTCTCTGGTTTCCCTTCTTTTCTGCTTTAAATTATAAGATGCCATTCCCCTTGTGTCAGAAACAGACCCCTTGGCTTTTCCTCGGCAGAGAGGACCTCACTGGACTAGGTTTTGTCTCTGTCTGCTCATTGTAGAGTTTGGTACCCAAGCTTTGGCCCTCCTGAGATAAATACAATTTGAAGTAAGGATTTGTTCACACTTTTCACAACCGTTACCATTGATTTTCTTAAAACTCGAAAAAAAGACTTAATCTTTAGTTAATTCCCCTGGCCAAATTCCATGCCCCTGTATAATCCTACAGGATGGGGACAATAATAAAAAATAGGTTTGCTTCACCTTGAAGCCTAGGTGGAAAGCATCCCCCAGCTTGAAGGTTGGTGCTATTTCAGCTCTCAGAGAGCTGAGAGGTCTCCACTGACTTGAGCCTGATTCTCCCAGAGGCAGGGAGGAAGGGCAACCATGGATAGCCAGGTGGCAGCCCCTCTTCACCCTCATCTCTAAGCATTTGCCAGGTGGGTTCCAGTGGATGCTGTTCCTGGAATCGAAGCATCCTGAGTCTGATCAAGCAAAACCAAAGCCTAGAGTCCTGGGAGTAGGTTCACAGGTCATCAATAGCAGTGGACCTTTGGGGGCGGGAAGACTTTTTGGTCTGTTTTAAAATTTTTTCCTGCAGAAGTGGAAACACTGTATTTTCATTTTAATTTATATTTGAAATGTATTTAGTTCATGAAGTACATCTGCTCCTTCATCTTGACACCGTATGATCCTTTGTATGTAATGTATTTATATGTTAATGTGTTATATCTATAAATACACAGGGTCTCAATAGATCAATGTAGTTAAAGGGTGGAAGATGAAGATATACTAATCGGTTACTAGAAATACCTCATTCATCTGCAGGAAGAGAAGGAAAACATCATTAAAGTGAGCGAACAGTCAAGCAGCTCCTCCTTTCCCTGCAGACTCAGAAACTTGGAAGGTGTCTGGGGATAGCGTGAAGGGGGTTGAGAGCTGTGGACTGAAGAAACCACACCAACTGATTGCTCAGTCTAGAAACTTCTCTGGCACAATATTACATGAGATGTTAACAAAGGAAACAAGAATCATTTCAAATAAACTGCTTAGCAATCTTCAGTCTTAGGGCAGTTAGTAGTATTTTAAACCTCTCTAACAAGATAAAGGAAGTCACCAAAAATATTTGCAAAATGGTCTAATTGTTGATAGCAAACCAAAACCAAACTATTAATCAAACATACAAAACTTCAGGGACAACATGTTTAGTGGATTTGTACCCTTCTAGCAAATTTCACCTTGGGTTTGTTTTGTAAATGTTCTATAAGAAGTATTGTCCACAGACTTCTAGACTAAACTGTTATTACAAGAAGTATTTATTTCAAACTGCTTGGGTGGAGAGGGAAAGGGACCTTACCCTACTTTTTAGAGTGCAGTTAATCCTGAATCTACGAGCCCACTTCTGCCCTAAAATATTAAATCATTTTAATATTTTTATTAAACCCATATACTTCATAATAAAGAGGGAAAGGCCTTTTAACAATGTTGAGTAGGATACAAGGATCAAAACAAAAATGGAACAACACAACTCAAAGCACCCAAATTTTGCACATTTATCAAACTTTAGTGAGAACAGTGTCTAGATTTGTGTATCACTAAGGGATGCCCAAGAAATAGAAGTGAACTTTGACTTTTAAACTTGAAAAATTAGGCACCATCTATGAAATTGCACATTTTTAAAAGGTAGAGCTGTGTGTGTGGCTTCTAAAACGGAATGCTGGAAAGTGTGTTTTGAATGGTTGTGTTCCCACAGTTAGGTGATTGTTGCTTGCTGACGCTGCTTTGCCTGTGGAAATATATTGACTCAATCTGACTGCGATGTACTCAATAGCAGAGCACCTCAAACCCTTGATCACTCAGTCTAGTGAAGATGTTGTCATGTACAATAAAGAACTAGTTGGATTAACTGTGTGATGTTAACTATTATTAATAAATTTTAACATTTTTCAAATATTCCACGTGTGATTCATGAGACTTTTCAAGAGTGTAGTCATCTTTCAAGCATATTAGTATTTCCTAACCCATCTGAGAAATGCTGGACTGGAAGAAACACAAGCTGGAATCAAGATTGCTGGGAGAAATATCAATAATCTCAGATATGCAGATGACACCACCCTTATGGCAGAAAGTGAGGAGGAGCTAAAAAGCCTCTTGTTGAAAGTGAAAGAGGAGAGTGGAAAAGTTGGCTTGAAGCTCAACATTCAGAAAACGAAGATCATGGCATCTGGCCCCATCACTTCATGGGAAATAGATGGGGAAACAGTAGAAACAGTGTCAGACTTTGTTTTTTTGGGCTCCAAAATCACTGCAGATGGTGACTGCAGCCATGAAATTAAAAGGCGCTTACTCCTTGGAAGAAAAGTTATGACCAACCTAGATAGTATATTCAAAAGCAGAGACATTACTTTGCCGACTAAGGTCCGTCTAGTCAAGGCTATGGTTTTTCCTGTGGTCATGTATGGATGTGAGAGTTGGACTGTGAAGAAGGCTGAGCGCCGAAGAATTGATGCTTTTGAACTGTGGTGTTGGAGAAGACTCTTGAGAGTCCCTTGGACTGCAAGGAGATCCAACCAGTCCATTCTGAAGAGATCAACCCTGGGATTTCTTTGGAAGGAATGATGCTAAAACTGAAGCTCCAGTACTTTGGGCACCTTATGCGAAGAGTTGACTCATTGGAAAAGACCCTGATGCTGGGAGGGATTGGGGGCAGGAGGAGAAAGGGACGACCGAGGATGAGATGGCTGGATGGCATCACAGACTCAATGGACGTGAGTCTGAGTGAACTCCGGGAGTTGGTGATGGACAGGGAGGCCTGGCGTGCTGCGATTCATGGGGTCGCAAAGAGTCGGACACGGCTGCGCGACTGAACTGAACTGAACTGAACCCATCTGAGTAATTGCTGAGGTTTGATTTTGACTATACGTGCTTGACAGGCGTGTGGCCAACACTTTGCCTTGACCCCAGATATTTCTAACTCCAGAAACACAGTGCCGACAGAATGGGAAGCTAGATGATCTTTCCTAGGCTGTGTTTGAGCCCCTCGATTTCAAGCATTGCTGAAACCATGGCTGGTGCAGCAGTCCACTGTTTTAAGCTGAGATGAAGCTGAGATGAAGCAGAACCCTCAGGGACTCTGGCTAAACTCTGTAGGTATATATCATTCACATTCAAGATATAAAGCCCTTACTTATATGAACTCTAAAAAGCACTTGCCTCTATCCTCTCCTTACCATCTTTTAAAACCCTTTCCTTAATTAGCAAAATACAAACTTGGTAAATAAACTTCTTACAAGTTCTTAGTGATACCTACTGATGATATTGACATGGCCCCGCTTGACAATAACTGAAGAAGGAGCAGACAAATGCTAACAGAATGATAGAGATCGCAGAACACAAAACTCAAACTTGTTAGTGGTGAAGGAAAAGAAATTAAAATTAGACCCTATTTTTCTGACTTCAAATTGGTGAGCTTATAGGAGCATACTTATATACTATTGACAGAAGTGCAAAGTGCAGCCATTTAGGAGAGGAATAGGCAATATCCATTAAAAAAACAATGTTCTATACACTTTTCTAGAAATTTGTGAGAGGAAATAGACATAGTTGGAACCAAGATTTATCTTTAAGGGTATTTGTGATTGCATGACTTAAAATAACAAAATAGGGGTCTGCCTAACTTGTACCAGGATCTGGTCAGGAAGACAATCTACTACAATTAATTCAAACAGATTTTAACACAGGGACTTGGTTATAGAGGTAGTAGCAGAGCTGAGCACTTCCAAAGTGTAGAGGAGCAACCCAGAGATTAGCAACATCAAACAACTCAAGTTCAGTTCACTTCAGTAGCTCAGTGTGTCTGACTGTGCGACCCCATGAATCACAGCATGCCAGGCTTCCCTGTTAAGCCAGAAAGAAAAACACCAATACAGTATATTTACACATATATATGGAATTTAGAAAGATGGTAATGATAAACCTGTACGTGAGACAGCAAAAGAGACACAGATATATAGAACAGCCTTTTGGACTCTGTGGGAGAGGGAAAGGGTGGGATGGGTTGGCAGAGTGGCAGTGTAACATGTATGATTCATAAGTGAAACAAATTGCCGGCCTAGGTTCGATGCAGGATGCAGGATGCTTGGGACTGATGCACGGGGATAATCCAGAGAGAGGGTGTGGGGTGGGAGCGGGGAGGTGGGGGTCAGGATTGGGAGTTCATGTACACTTGTGGCTGATTCATGTCAATGTATAGCAAAATGAATACAGTATTGTAAAGCAAAACAAACTAAAAAATAAAAACCAATTAAAAAAATAAAAGTCTAATCTCCAGACTAGTAGAGGAAAAATGAATTAAAAACACTAAAATCTGGTGGAAGAGGGGGGAAGGGGGAGAGAAGCATTGGGATAAATTAGGAATATGGGATTAACAGATACAAATTACTATATATAAAATAGATAAGCAACAAGGATTTAACTGTATGGCACAGGCAACTATATTCAACATCTTGTAATAACCTATAATGGAAATAATCTTTAAAAAAATGGAATCATTTTGCTGTATGCCTGAAACTAATACAACATTGTAAATCAACTATATTTTAATTTAAAAAAACCTCAAATCTATCCAGTAGAAAGCAGAAGATTAAGAAATAACAAAAAACTATAATGAATGAAAACCAAAGTTAAAACTGAATAAATAAAATGTAATGTATATATGGATTTAACTTGACAAAAGACAAAGAATCTGAAACCTAGTTAAAAATTCAGCTATGTTATCTAAAGAGAAACACCAAAAATATGCACTTACAGAAATGCTGAAAGTAAGAGGATTTAAAAAAAAAGATATTTCAGGAAAATAGAAACCCAAAGAGAAACAGAACAGCAGATTTTAATATTAGAATATTATTAAAATATTATTAATATTATAATATTAGATGGGATAGACATCATGACAGAAAAGTAACGATCACCAGGAATATTTTGAACATTCATCCACTTACCAGGCAAACCTCTAAGGGTACAAAGCAAAAATTGACAGAAATACAAGGAGAAATTCACAAATCCATAATTACATCAGGAGATGTTAACATACTTGCTGCTGTCATTGATCAGAGTCAGAAAACTAGTTAAGGGAACAGACCATTTTGACAACACAGTTAACAGGCTCCAGCTGATGACTTTATATAAACACTGTTCCAACAAGTACAGAAAATATATTCTTTTCTTTCTCATATTGATTTTTTTTCCACAAAAATTAGCAACTTAAGCCACAAAGTAAGTCTCAAAACTCAAAAAAATCAAACAGTATCTAAGAATCATTTTACATAAGCAGCATTCTCTGAACACAGTGCATCGATTTTAGACAACAATAAAAGAGAGCCATCTCTTTTTCAGCTTCCACAGTTAGAAATTTAAAATAACCACTTCTGAATCATATTGAATAGAATGCAAATCGTGGAATTTACAAAATACTTGGAAAGAAACCACAATGAACATATCAGAGTTCAAAGATTAAGGAGTCCAGCTAAAAAGGTACTTGGAGGGAAATTTCTAGTTTGAATTGTATAAATTAGGAAGAAAGGTTAAAACTCGCAACAGAATAACCAAAAGTCAGTAGAAGAAAGAAAACCATTGGAATAAAGACAGAAATTAATCAGGAAGAAATGAAAGAAATAAGAGAAGCCCCACATCTCAGGTGCGCCCCCACCTCTGGTCATTGGCCTTGCTGTGCCCTCTGCCTAGAACGTTGTTGCCCCAGATATCTGCATGGTTCACTCTCCCAGCTCGTCTCATGTCTTTTGTAAAGTCACTAATTCAGTGGGGTCTTTCAAGCACCCTGTTTAAATTTTCATATCAACTTCCCAACTTCCCCCAGCCATCCTCCCCGCTCTCCTGTTTTGTACAGCAGTTATAACCAGCTATCATCTTTTACACATGCATTTTATTTACTGTGTGTGTTCCCCCACTATCTAGTTCGCTCCCTGCTGAATCTACAAGTGCCTAGAACATTGTCTAGCTTAGCAGTTTTCAATAAATATTTGTTAAATAAAGATCTTATAGCTGAGTTAGGTGGTGGGTATACAGATGTCTGTCACGTCATCTTCTATACTTTTCTATACATTTGAAATCTTGCAATTAAAAAAAAGGAAGGTTTTTTCGTAAAGAAAAGTATCTAGGTCTATGAAGTGCTAAAATGTTTATCAGTATTTACATTTTCATATTTTTCCAGTTTCATGTTTATATTGCTTCTACGGTCACAACAAAATAATGTCCACCAAAATAAATCATATGTGCCTAGTTCATATATCCAATAAATTCCACTACTGTTTTAAAAGACCTGTTCTCCAGAATCAGTGAAATTCTCAGAACTATATCATCATACTTTATTAAAGATCTTAGTAAAAGAACACTGAAGAATTCTTCAAAAACAATTGAGGGGGGAAAAAAAACCTCTCCATAATCAAAATATTCACAGGACACTGTATTATTTCAGTGAAAAAAATTCTGAGATTATCTTTGGTCTCAAATGTTGACTCCAAAATTCCTAGAAAGTAAGGGTCACTTGAAAGTACAGGGAAAATATCTTTATTCCCATTCTTAATATTTGCATCTATCATGTCATTTTGTTTTTGTTGATGGGTCAGAAATTCAGATATGTGTTCTGAGGAGGAAGTTTACAAGCTTGTGGTAGAGAAGGGGGAAGGAGATGAAACAATGGTTGCCATTTACTGCTAGATCACTGAATCTGTTCTGCTCTCTGATCTGTCCTTCTATCTTCAGGATAAGTACAATAATCTGATTGCTTTTATGCAGCGAGCAATTGTGTACAGGAACCAGAGTGAATTTTTCAGGGCTTGCAAAATGTATTCATTAGTACAAGAATTACAGAAAATTAATTTAAATCAGATGGTCAAAATACTAATACATTAGACAGCACACCCAAACACAAAAATGGTGCTGTTACACATAACCCTTTTTTTATTATAGAATAAAATTATCTGAGAAAAATCCTTAGTCCAAGATAATTGTAATCTGATTGTGAGGTTTTCAAAAACAGAATTTAAGTGAAAGATCTGAATATGGAGAAATGAGAAATGTAGCACATTCACTCCATAGTGATATGTAAATAGCAGTATTAACTCAGGTTATGTTTCTAAAGTTCACATGCACACTTATTATTGAGTGTGCAGTTAAACAGAGCGCTATGTGTTACGTATGAACTGACCAAAAGCCAAGTAAGCAGATGGAGAAGTGAGATTCCAGGTGAAACTAGTGGGGTAGACTTCAATTAATGCATTTACACAGTTCTCGGTAGTCCTTATCTAAGAGACCCCACTTCAAACATGGAATGGATTTGTCCTGTGAGACTTCTTTAAGTAGAAGAATCCACAAAGTTGGGTTTCCTTCTGTTGTCTTGAAGCAAAGGGCGCTAATCAGACAGAAAAATAAAAGGAAACCTCTGATTTCTAAACATTTAAAAATATTCTATGCACACCTGTCTTTGATGACTACATTCATCATTAAGCTATACCAATTGTATGGCACAAATATTTTTATCTGTATGCTTTTTGCCTGCCAGTATCTTACATGAAATTGAAAGTATCCTTAAAAAGACAACAGCAGAGTTATGGTGTGGATGTTACTGTACGAGAAACGTTCAAGCAGTGTCATTGGAAAGTCATTGATAAAATTTTGAAATCTTAAACAGGAATTCTTCCTGGCTTAGCCTATGGAGCAGCAGTGAAATATTTATTTGTAATGAAATTCTAGATTGCTTTCCAGAAGTAAATTATAAGGATGCTACTGATTATATTTACATAAGAAAAAAACTTTCTAAGGCAATTGCTCTTCTCTGCAAGCACTCAAGCCCTTAAGAAAGCTGGAATTAGGTCATTTTTTGACATCTCACTGAGGCATCTGTTATGAAAAATTGGAAGAGCTAATGAGATGACCTAATCACAATGTTATTATGAATAGAACTTATTATGAATTGTTGGAATTAGTTGTTTTCTTTCAAATTCGTTTCTCATATTATTATTCCACAATATTAAAATCCAGCCATTCATATTTCCCTAAAGATCATGAATTAAAATAAAGAGCCTATAGCTGACTCATGTTGTTGTATGACAGAGGCCAACACAATATTATGAAGCAATTTTCCTTCAATTAAAAATAATAAGCTTGGAAAAAAATAAAGAGATGGTATGAGACTATAAGACAAAAACAATAATACAAAATACTTAAAGAGTTATTTGGATTTTTCTACTCCACATTGCCACTCATGAATACATATTTTACATATACATACACATGTATGTATCAGTCTATTCTTCCAATAACACTATGAGTTCAAAAACAAATGGAAACTGAGTCAACAGTTAGTTACTTCCTTGGGATCATAGCACTGGTGAATGTCAAAGCTAAGGCTAGACGTTGATTTTCCTGTCTTTCCTCAGCATTCTTCTTAATTCATACACCTGTGTTTTTTACAACCACTGATATATCTTTTATGTAACTGAGCATGGTCATGGGAGTGCTTTTCTCTGCCCACTGCCATCTCTACCAATAGGCAACCCTCTATCCTTACCTGAAGGAGAAGAAAATGTGTGCCTGGTATCTTAAGAAACTGAAAGAAGTATTTCCATAAACGCTGTTCATTGTGTTGTTCAGTGCCTATGTGTTCTTGGCACGGTGATTTCACATCCTTGTGACTTACATAGGCTTTGCGGGTTGACTGGAAATCAAACTGTCATAAGTATATAATATAGTGCCTAGCAAATGATTTTTGCCAGTTCTAGACTTCTGTATCAAAACAAAAACATTCATAAATCATGCCTTTGTAAATTGGAGGTGCCATCCTTTCATAAAGAAGGCTGAGCGTCGAAGAATTGATGCTTTCAAATTGCAGTGTTGCAAAAAACTCTTGAGAGTCCCTTGGACTGCAGGGAGATCAGATCAGTCAATCCTAAAGGAAATCAACCCTGACTATTCATTGGAAGGACTGGTGCTGAAGCTCAAGCTCCAATACTTTGACCACCTGATGCGAAGAGTCGACTCATTGGAAAAGACCCTGATGCTGGGAAAGATTGTGGGAAGGAGGAGAACAGGGCAACAGAGGATGAGATGGTTGGATGGCATCACCGACTCAATGGACATGAGTTTGAGAAAACTCGGAAACAGTGAAGCACAGGGAAGCCGGAGTGCTACAGACCATGGGGTCTCAAAGAGTTGGACACGACTTAGCAACTGAACAATAACAAAATCCTTTCATATGAAGGAAAATTTACAATAATGGCACAATTTAAAGCAACTGAGCTCTCATTAGGGGCCATATATAACTATGATTGTGCAAAAAACATCTAAGAGTAAACATGGAGCAGTATTTTACACCAGTTTCTTAGTGCTACACTCAAGTATGTATGGAAAATTTGTATGTTGGGGGTTCAAGGTGGAAGCCTTAATCCCTTTCTACTAGGAATGTATAAAGAGGCTTTCATGTCTACAGAGTCTTCTGGAGCACAAGCTCTGGCAAGGCTCCAACAATATAGGCTGCTGCTGCTGCTAAGTCACTTCAGTCGTGTCTGATTCTATGTGACCCCATAGACGGCAGCCTACCAGGCTCTCCCGTCCCTGGGATTCTCCAGGCAAGAACACTGGAGTGGGTTGTCATCTTCTTCTCCAGTGCATGAAAGTGAAAAGTGAAAGTGAAGTCGCTCAGTCCTGTCTGACCCTCCGCGACCCCATGGACTGCAGCCTTTGAGACTCCTCCGTCCATGGGATTTTCCAGGCCAGAGTACTGGAGTGGGGTGCCATTGCATGTAAAACCCAGAAGTATATGCATTTGAATCCTTTCCCAGTTCCTCTCCCTTCCCGACATCTGGATGCTGGTGGAAGGCTTAGTCCCCCACCCTCTTCCTATTTACATTGTCCTCATAGGTGATCTCATCTGGTGCTAAGGCTTTAAATAGCATCTGTATTGACAGATCTAATTTCAGTTCTGAGCTCTCCCTCAGCCCTGCATCTCAAATCTAATATGTCCTAAACAGCACTCCAACCTTCCTATTGCACCTCCCTTCTCCAACTTCATCCTCCCCCAGTCTTCCACATCTCATCAATAGTACCTGCAAGCCAAGAATCTAGACTTTATCGATTGTTCTTTATTTAATTGATATGTACACAAAATACATAATACTGACTACTGAACCTGGTTCTAAATGTGACACACATAGAGACACATACAAACACACAGTAAGTCTGTACAGCAATCCTATAAGGAAGGCACAGTTAGCTTCTTCCTCTAATTTTACAAATTGGAGAACAGGTTATTTATCCAAGGTTACAAAGCTGGTAGGAGACTGAGCCAGAATGTAAACCTAGGGAGCCTGGCTCCAGAATTTGGGATCATAAGCACTGTGCCCCGCTATGTCTCCTTTAGAGCCAATCTACTATCCATTCCTATCCACTACACTGTCAGATACTCACATCTGAGCACTAGCCATACTCCACTCTCTCTGACTCAAGCCAAGTTACCTTTACCTCTCATCACCTGCAGTAACTGACAGCCACCCATGATGGCTTCCATATCCCAGCCTGAACAGTCCATCCTCTGTACAGGAGCCAGGGTCATCATTTTAAAGCACTAATCAGTTGGATCTCTTTCCTGTCGCCTTCATTTTGGTGGGCTTCTCATTCACTGTGAGAAGGGTACAATTCAGACCATGCCTGTGGAGGTTCACATAGTCTGGGGCTTGCCTAGCTCGACCCACATTTCTCCTTTCATCCTAGCATCTCATCTTGCTCCAGCAGCCCTGCCTTTTCTGTCTTTCAAACAGTGAAATTTTATTTTGTTCTTGGAGTTTTGCTCTTGCTCTTTCCTTTGCCTGGATCACTCTTCTTCCAGGTCTTTGCATGGCTGCGTCCATTTTATTATCTCAGTTACAGATAAGACTCCATTGACCTCCCAGTTACACACCTGCATCTCTACTGCCAGCAACAAGACATCTCAATACCCTGCTTTATTTCTTCACAGCATTTAGCAATATCTGAAATGATCTCTTTTATGTCCTTGCTTACGTGTTAACACTCAGGCTTCTCTCACTAGAAGGCAAGCTCCATGGAGATGCAGACTTCCTCTCTTCTACTTTTATATCCCTAGTCCCTATACCACATTAAGTTCCAAATACTTGATGGTTGAATCAATGAATCCTGGTTCTGTCATTTAGAAACAGTGACTGTTCACACCAGTCAGAATGGCTGCGATCCAAAAGTCAACAAGCAATAAATGCTGGAGAGGGTGTGGAGAAAAGGGAACCCTCTTACACTGTTGGTGGGAATGCAAATTAGTACAGCCACTATGGAGAACAGTGTGGAGAGTCCTTAAAAAATTGCAAATAGAAATGCCTTATGATCCAGCGATCCCACTGCTGGGCATCCACACCAAGGAAACCAGAATTGAAAGAGACACGTGTACCCCAATGTTCATTGCAGCACTGTTTATAATAGCCAGGACATGGAAGCAACCTAGATGTCCATCAGCAGATGAATGGATAAGAAAGCTGTGGTACATATACACAATGGAGTATTACTCAGCTATTAAAAAGAATACATTTGAATCAGTTCTAATGAGGTGGATGACGCTGGAGCCGATTATACAGAGTGAAGTAAGCCAGAAAGAAAAACACCAATACAGTATACTTACACATATATATGGAATTTAGAAAGGTGTGGGGCGGGAGGGGGGAGGTGGGGGTCGGGATTGGGAGTTCATGTGTACTCGTGGCTGATTCATGTCGATGTGTAGCAAAACGAATACAGTATTGTAAAGCAAAACAAACTAAAAAAATAAAAATTAATTAAAAAAAAAAAAGAAACAGTGACCGTAGGTCAGTTATTTAATTAGTGGGAGTCACAGTGTGCAGTCAAAAGAGGACAATTATACCCATGTATTAGAGATCTTCTGAGGATATTTAGAGATTTAAGCAGAAATTAGAATTTTTCTCAAGACCATAGTGCTCCTGAATATAAGATAGTAAAGTTTTGGACCAGTTAACAGTTTGTTATATGTGTACATCCTATATTTCCCATCAATCGAAGTTTAGACCAATCCCAGTTCTAATATCTAACACAATTACTTGTAAACATAGATTATCTTAATTGAAGCAATAATATTATGTGCCAGTCAGCATCTGGCTCTATACTTGCATATGTGTACTTGTATATACAGATACAAATACTTTAGCTTATCTGTACCTAAATTTATATATCTATAGCTATCTATAGTCACATGGACACACACATATGTACATGAACTTGTACATCTGATTTTTATCTGATGCTCTCATAAAAATAATATTATTTTATTTTTAAAATAAATAATTATTCATTATTAAAAGTAAAATAATAATAATTGAGCCAGCATACTTAAGGCACCTAGGCCAAACTAAACAAGAGAAAATTTAAAATATTTGGCTTAAAATTAAATCTCAGTTAAATTCATGTGATGGACAGGGAGGCCTGGCGTGCTGCAATTCATGGGGTTGCAAAGAGTTGGACATGACTGAGCGACTGAACTGAACTGAAGAATTAACTTAAGATTGAATACTGGGCACGGATCTCATGCTGCTTGTGCATGATGCGGAAGTCAAAGATTCCCCATATTACAGTTTTGGGTGTTCATGGAAGCCCCCTAACCAATATTCCTTTTAAATTGTCTCCACCTACTGACTCATCAGGCCTGCTTCTTGATAAAATATAGGCATTAATAGGGATGATAGTTAATATAATAGTGGTAATGTTAATCACTCAGTCTTGTCCGAGTCTCTGCGACCCCATGGACTGTAGCCCAAGAGGCTTCTCTGTCCATGGAATTCTCCAGGCAAAAATACTAGAGTGGGTAGCCATTTCCTTCTCCAAGGGACCTTCCCAACCCAGGGATCAAACTCAGTTTTCCTGCATTGCAGGCAGATTCTTTACCATCTGAGCTACCATGGAAACCCTTGATAGTTAACATATTTAAACACTAGCTTGACCATCTTGGCATCAAGCAGAAGAACACTGGCTCAGGACAAGAGCAAGGATGCAGAGAATGTTGCACTAAACTCAGCCATACACAAAAATCCTCTCCTAGCCTGGAATTCTAATGTTGTTTTTTTTTTTTTTTTTAAAGCTATAAGACTCTGGTTTGGAAATGGTGACAAAATTTTCAGCCTGTTTCACAGTTAGAAAATAATTGAAGTCATCTTGCTTACTCAAGATTGCAAGAAAACTTAATGCAGGTCAAAATTAACAGGTTTATAATTTTTTTTAATTTAAATTCAATGCAGTAAATTAGTTTAAAATTTATTTATAAATTCTTTTTTTGATTTCTTTAAGGAAAAAAACTAAATATTTCTGCTGGAAACAGAACAACTTACTCATGTACCTTTTAACAAGAATTTGTAATTAAAAATTGTAACTAGCAAAACTGCTAGTTACACAACAGTTTGTAATAAGTCCTTGTTATTACTCTATAATGTGCTAAAGCTAAAAATGTCTTCTCAGTTTACCTAAATATTAAGTCAATTTTCTTTCTTTTCTATTACCTGTAATGAATGATGGTATCAATACAAAACAGCACATTTGATAAACATACCACTTATTAATATGTTTTCATTTAATATGCTTTAGCACACATTCAGTGATATACTTGAAAATCATTAAACATCGATTCTTTTTAAATTTCCATTTTTAAAATTTCCATCTTGAAAAAATGACATTATGAAAACTAGAAATATACATTTATTTAAAAGCAAATCAACAAAGCAGGATATTTCAAGCATATTTTTCTTAACTATTTACACTTTTTCTCTAAAATATATTTTTTTCAAGCTATTTTTAAAATTGCTTGTAAATAATTTAATGATTGGACTCTAGGTTAAGGACTTGGCACACTTTGCATTTATTAGCTATAACTTCAAGCTCACCTGGGCTCCAAAGATAACCCAGCACTGGAAAATCTGCATAAAGCAGTACTAGAAAAACACAAATGCCCAAGAAAAGCCAACAAACTGCCAGAAGCAACAGATAAATACAAAACAACAAAAACCTGCTTTTCCATAACTAGACCAGACATTGACTAGAGCTTAGCTAAATTTAATCCTGGTTATAGTATTTTGTTTGCAACTATTTGAATAATAATTAGAACAACTGCACTCATCTCACACTCTAGCAAAGTAATGCTCAAAATTCTCCAAGCTAGGCTTCAGCAGTATGCAAACCAAGAACTTCCAGATGCTCAAGCTGGAATAGAAATGGCAGAGAGACAAGAGATCAAATTGCCAATATCCAGTGGATCACAGAAAAAGCAAGAGAATTCCAGTAAAACATCTACTTTTACTTTATTGACTATGATAGTCTTTGTGTGAATCACAAAAAAACTGTGGAAAATTCTTAAAGAGATGGGAATACCAGACCACCTTACCCAACTCCTGAGAAATCTATGTGCAAATCAAGAAGCAACAGTTAAAACTGGACATGGAACAACAGACTGGTTCCCAATCGGGAAAGGAGTATGTCAAGGCTGTATATTGTCACCCTGCTTATTTAACTTACATGCAGAGAACATCATGAGAAATGCCAGGCTGGATGAGGCACAAGCTGGAATCAAGATTGCAGGGAGAAATATCAATAACCTCAGACATGCAGATGATACCACCCTTATGGCAGAAAGTGAAGAAGAACTAAAGAGCCTCCTGATAAAAGTGAAAGAGAATAGTGAAAAAGTAGGCTTAAAACTCAACATTTAGAAAACTAAGATTATGGCATCTGGTCCCATTACTTCATGGCAAATAGATGGGGAAACAGTGGAAACAGTGGCAGACTTGTATTTTCTTGGGCTCCGAAATCACTGCTGCCATGCTATAAGACACTTGATCCTTGGAAGAAAAGCTATGAACAACCTAGACAGCATATTAAAAAGCAGAGACATTACTTTGCTGACAAAAGTCTGTCTAGTCAAAGCTATGGTTTTTCCAGTAGTCATGTATGGATATAAGAGTTGGACCATAAAGAAAGTTGATTGCCAAAGAATTGATGCTTTTGAACTGTGGTACTGGAGAAGACTCTTGAAAGTCCCTTGGACTGCAAGGAGATCAAACCAGTCAATCCTAAAGGAAATCAGTCCTGAATATTCATTAGAAAAACTGATGCTGAAGCTGAAGCTCCAATACTTTGGCCACCTGAGGCAAAGAACTGACTCAATGCAAAAGCCCCTGATGCTGGGGAAGATTGAAGAAAGGAGAATGGGATGACAGAGGATGAGAAGGTTGGTGGCATCTCTGACTCAATGGACATGAGTTTAAGCAAGCTCCAGGAGTTGGTAATGGAGAGGGAAGCCTGGTGTGCTGCAGTCCATGGAGTCACAAAGAGTTGCACACAACTGAGCGACTGAACTGAACTGATTTGAGTAATATTTTGCTCATTCCGCAAGACATAGCTATTATATTGAAAATAAAATATTTTAAGTGTTTACAACACATATGGACTAACACACAATATCTCATTCAGAGATTAGATTTCCTTGACTGGAACTAGGAGTTGTGAAACAATTTGGATAATGAAAGTTGCTAATAGCTCATGGTAGCTAATTCATATCAACTACTAAATAATATAACTCTTAGAGACAGTGAAGGACTGGGAAGCCTGCTGTGCCACAATCCAAGGGATTGCCAACAGCTGCACACAACTTAGTAACTAAACAACAACTATATAAGATAACATTAGTTTCCGTGCATAAAAGCCATAAATCAAGATTTAAATGATACATTTTGGTAGATATCCTTGATTGGAAATATGCAGTACAGATGAAAAATTGTCTATTAACAAATAGTTATTTAACTCAGGTTCTCTTTAGGATATTAGCAACCCCCAAAATGATAATATTTGTCAAAGTACTACTGCCAAATAATAGTTATAAAATAAGGTAATTGCACTGATACAATTATAATTCTTTGTTGTAAACATTTATGTAATAGTTATAGTACTGCTTATAGTGAAATATGAGAGGTAAATGCATACTTATCTTTATTTAGCTTATGATTTGATTACAGCTTCTCATTTTAAAATTTATTTCAGATATAAAAGATAACTAAATTTTTTAACAAATTAAGAATTTACTTCTGGTGCATACTGGGGTCTTTTAATGCATCTTTCTATATCTTTTTAAGAAAGCAATGAAAAGAAAAAAAAAAGACAGCTGTATAGTACTTACTTAGTATGTGCCAGCCACTGTTCTAAGCGCATCATATATATTCATTCAACACAAAATCAGGTCAAGACAATCAGGACTATTATACCAACAGTAATTTGGCAGAAGCAAATGTAAATACTATCTGGTGAAAGTATCACACTAGGCCTCAAGTTATCTCCATAGTTTTTATATGTAATGTGTAGTACCTAATCAAAAATAACCAAGCATATGAAAGGCAAGAAATGTGAACCCATCAGGAGCACTAAAGGACAATAGATACAGACATGATATAAATAAAACAGTTACAAAGACTTCAAAATAATACATATAATATATACAAGGATATGATAGACAAGATTGAAAATTTTGTCAGAGATCTAGAAGATAGTAATACCATCATCATCATATAATGAAAACATATATTATATGAAAATATAATAATAAATACAAAGAAAACCTCACCTAAGCAATCATAGTAAAACGACTGGAAATCAAAGCTTTAAAGAAAGAATTACAGATAGTTTTTTTAAAAAAGGACAGTTTGCTTTTAAAAGACTAGTAGCAATGACATATATACACTACCATGTGTAAAGCAGAGAGCTAGTGGGAAGCTGCTGTATAACAGGGAGCTCAGCTCGGTGCTCTGTGACATCCTAGATGGATGGAATAAGGAGGTGGTGGGGAGACTCAAGAGGAAGGAGATACATGTATACTTAAAGCTGATTCACATTGTTATGCAGCAGAAGCCAACACAACTTTGTAAAGCAATTATCCTTCAATTAAAAATAAATTTTAAAATAGACTTTTCTGGCATCAACAGAACCAGCTGTTTAAGACAACTGTATTATAAGACAATAACATCATAAAGTGGGGGAAGAGAATTACCAGTTTAGAATTTTCTTCCCAGAAAAAGTACATATTAGAAAAAGAGTCAATACATTTCAGACAAAAAACAAAACAAAACTGAACCAAATTATTACTATACTAAAGAAAATCCTATATGTAATCTCAAAGATGCAGGAAGAAATGAAGAGCATATAAGACTATATGAAACCATAATAACAATAATAATTGTGGAATTTAAATTATATAAAATTAAATACCTAAAAATAACATACAATTCAGAGAAGCACATAAGTAGTTAAGGCATTCATTCAAAGTTTTCAAGTTTCCCACAAAGTGATAAAAGTTCTAATTTGCTTTGTACTTTGATTAGGTCAAAGACACCTCTTGTAACGTCCATGGTAACCGGTAAAATAATGTAAAAGTATGTAAAAATAACAAGCTAATAGGACAAGGGCAATGAAATTACAAATATATTTAATCCAAAAGACAGCAAAGAGACAAAAAGAAATATAGAACAGGAAGGGCAAATAGCATAGTAAGTCAGCATATTTAAATTCAAATATGTTATTATGACATTAAATATAAAATGACTAAATACTCCACTGAAAAGAAAAATACCAGATTGTATAATAAAACAGTACTTACTTATCTGATGCTTATAAAGAGAGATATCTAAACCACAAACATATAGAAAATTTTAAATTTAGAGAATGAGAGAGAAGTCACATAGACACTAGCTAACAGAAAGCTAGTTGTATAGATTTTAAAGTTGACTTGAAGGCAAAATCATTAATAGAAAAAAAGAAAAAACGAGTCTCATTACAAGACAGGTTTCAATTCACCATGATGATATAATAGTTCTAAATTTGTATCTAACTAAGCATGTGTCATCCTTTTTTTTTTTTTTCCCCATTACCATCCTATTTCCTTAAGGAGACTTTTAAGATTTGCTTATTCTAATCACTTCCTTCCAAAAGAGTTTAATACCATATATACTATACATCTGCTGATGTACTGAGTCTCTCTGGAGGGCCATAGACCACTGTAATATATATTGATTTTTTTTTGCTCCCTAAGAACCAATTATTAGATCTGAATTAGGGGCTTCCCTGGTAGCTCAGCTGGTAAATAAACTGCCTACAATGCAGGAGACCACAGTTCAGTTCCTGGGTCAGGCAGATCCTCTGGAGAAGGGAACAGCTACCCACTCCAGTATTCTGGCCTAGAGAATTCCATGAACTATATAGTCCATGGGGTTGCAAAGACACGACTGAGCGACTTCCCCTTTCATGTGATTAACATTTCCTAACTGACTTGTATATTATCTGCTTGCTTATTTAAATTATATGCAGAGTACATCATGCAGAATGCCAGGCTGGATGAAGCACAAGCTGGAATCAAGTTTGCGGGGAGAAATATCAATAACGTCAGATATGCAGATGACACCACCCTTATGGCAGAGAGTGAAGAGGTACTAAAGAGCCTCTTGATGAAAGTGAAAGAGAAGTGAAAAAGCTGGCTTAAAGCTCAATATTCAAAAAAAACTAAGCTCATGGCATCTGGTCCCATCACTTCATGGTAAATAGATGGGGAAAAAATGGAAATAGTGATAGACTTTATCTTCTTGGGCTCTGAAATCACTGCAGATGGTGACTGCAGCCATGAAATTAAAAGACGCTTGATCCTTGGAAGAAAAGCTATGAACAACCTAGACAGCATATTAAAAAACAGACATTACTTTGCTGACAAGGGTCTGTCTAGTCAAAGCTATGGTTTTTCCAGTAGTCATGTATAGATGTGAGAGTTGGACCATAAGGAAAGCTAATTGCAGAAGAATTGATGCTTTTGAACTGTGGTGCTGGAGAAGACTCTTGAAAGTCCCTTGGACTGCAAGGAGATCAAACCAGTCATTCCTAAAGGAAATCAGTCCTGAATATTCATTGGAAAGACTGATGCTGAAGCTGAAGCTCCAATACTTTGGCCAACTGATGCAAAGAACTGACTCACTGCTAAAGCCCCAATGCTGGGGAAGATTGAAAGAAGGAGGAGAATGGGATGACAGAGGATGAGAAGGTTGGATGACATCATCAACTCAATGGACATGAGTTTGAGCAAGCTCCAGGAGTTGGTGATGGAGAGGGAAGCCTGGTGTGCTGCAGTCCATGGAGTTGCAGAGTTGGACACAACTGAGCAGCTGAACTGAACTGACCTTATAGGTTTTCCCTGGTGGCTCAATGCAGAAGACTCTGGTGTAATCCTTGGGTTGGGACGATCCCGTGGAGAAGGAAATGGCAATCACTCCAGTCTTCTTGCCTGGAAAACCCATGGACAGAGGAGCCTGGAAGTCCATGGGTTGGCAATAGTCTGACACGACTTAGAGACAACCACCACCAATTGACTTGCATAGAGTGCAGTACCTAACAGCCAGAGGCCAAATTCATTTCAAATATATGTGAAACATGTGTAAAAGTTGACTATGTGCTGGATCATACATATAAGTGACACCAAGTCTCAATGATCTAAATCATGAATTATCAGTTATGAATCATGACCACAGCAGATTATACGAGGAAACAGTCACAAAAAGATAACTATAAAATCCCAATATGTTTGAAAATTAACAAATGCACATCTAAATAATCCAAGTGTCCAAAAAGAAGTTAGAAATTGTTTTGCGCTATCTGATCATGGAAATACTAAATTTGGCGCTGCAAATTAGAGAAAAATTTATTGGTTTAAATGTATATATTGAAAAAGAAGAAAAAATGAAATGCTATGAGCCAAGGGGAAAAAAAACCCTAAGAAAACAGGAAAAACTTAGGAAAATAAATCTAAAGGAAGAAGAAAAAAGGAAATAATAAAGGACTAAAACAAGTAAACAGACAATAAATACACGTAAATAAAGAGAATTTAAAAAGTCAAAAGTTTTTACTTGAAATATCTAATAAAATTGATCTTGGCAAAACCAAAGGAGAAAATAAGAAAAACTGAAATGGCATAATAAACTAAGAGTAAGAATAAAAAGTTAGCCTAAAAAGCAGAGAATTATGAACAATTTATGCTAATTACTAAATTTTGATAAAATTACTAAATTCTGACCTAGAAATACACAACTTACCAAAACTGAAAATAAAAGTAGAGAATCTGAATAACCCATAAAAACTAGTAAAATTAAAATTGTAACTAAAATCTTGGCCACAAAATATTCCAGGACTAGATGGACTTGATTACAATGTCTAACAAATATTTAAGGAATAAATGGCGTGAATCTATATAAATTTATATAAATCTCCCTCCTTCAAATTTTAAAAAGGCAATATTTTCTAACTATTTTTATGAGGTCAAGGAAACTGGTTGATCCCAGAAAGGATAACTTAGACTTATTTTTCTTAATGAACATAGCTGCAAAATCCTAAAAGTTATTAGCAATCCAGAAACAAGGTGAAAATGGATTAAAAAATATCAGAACACATCATAACAAAATTGGAATTACTCCAGGATTTCAAGTTGGATTTGACACTGTAAAATTTATTACCACCTCAAAAGAATAATAGAGAAAATCATATGGTAGATATCAGAAAAAATATTTGATAAATCAAATATTTATTCATGGTAACTTACAAACTAGAAATAGAAGGAAACTTCCAAAGTATAGACAATATCATACTTAATGGTAGCATGTTGAAAAGTTTCCTTCTAATATTGAAAACACTATACTACCCACTGTTATCTCTTCAACAATTTACTGAAAATCGTAGCCATTACAATAAGAAAAAAATGTCAATATTGAAGAAGAATATATACAAGCCTACCAATATTCTTGGATAGTATGACTGACTACATAGAAAATCAAAAGAATTGACAGATAAATTACTAGAATTTCCAAGTGAGTTCAGCAAGGCTTCTGACAACAAATTGATATACCAACATTTAACTGGTTTTGCATAGCGACTAAATAACAACAAACAACTATATATTGTTAACAAAAATTAAAAATTAAAATTGAAGAGATACTGTTTAGAATAACATCAAAATACTAGCTGCTTAGTAATATATCTAGCAAGGAATATTCAAAATGAACACAAAGCAAGCTATTATTAAGAAAAATTACCAACGACCTAAATAAAGGGAAGAATATACTACTTTCATGAACTGAAAGACTCAAGGAAAGATGTCAAGTCTTCCCAAATCCATCAATATCCCAAAAGTGTTATTTTTTCTTTTTTTCAGGGAAGAATCTTAAGTTAATTTAAAAATTTATATGGAAATGTAGAGAACCAAGAAGAGAAACAGGAGATTTTACCAACAGGAGAAAAATATTTGTACAATAAGTAGCAATCAAAGGTATCAAAATATATTTTAAAATTCTATAAATTAATATATAAATGACTTATTTAGACAATTCACAAAGAAGATATTTACATGGCTAATATACATGTGCAAAAGTGTTCAAACTCATCAATAGCCAGGAAAATGCAAATTAAAACCACCATATACTAATCACAACATACCTCCCCTAAATGCTAATTTATAAGGTTAGTGAGGAACACTATAAATTAGCATTTTATCAACCATGCATTGTTGGTGGGAGTGTAAATTGTTTTAAACATTTTGAGCAATTCTGAATTTTCTACTGAAGTAAAACATAAACATTCTCTATGGCCTAGCAACTGATTCCTAGGCATATGGTCAGCAGAAATACATGTAGTGGTGTATCAAAAGACAGGCATAAGAATGCTCAGTTCAGTTCAGACCAGTACGATTCATAATATTAAAAACTAGAGACGACTGAAACATTTTTCCATAGTAAAATGGATGAATAAATTGTTGCATAGTATCAGATAATTAGATACTATGCAATAATGAAATAAAAGACAGTTGTACGCAACAATCTGCTAAATCTCACTGTATAATGATGAGTGAAAAGAGTGGAGGAGGCTTGACGGGATTTTTGAAGTGACAATTATGTAATGTTCTCTTTCTTGGCTTGGGTGGTGTAGTGCTTACACAGTGTTTCACTTGTAACTAGTGAGCCATTCTGTACATTTATACCTTTTGAGTATTTCTCTGCATATGTGCTATAGTTTAAAAATAAAATTAAAACTCTATTTTCTCTTAAGTATTTAAAGCACCCCAAAATACTATGTCCAAAAAAGTTATAACTCTCCATGAAATAATTTTTATAAATGTAAGCACACAATACCACTTGATACACACATGATGCTTACTACCTTTCACACATTACTTTAAGCACTTTACAAATACAGTGCATTTGATCTTCTCAACAACCATATGAGGCAGATATTATAAGCACCTTCATCTTATAAATAAGTAGAGTGCTGCTCAGAGAGACTAACTGGCTCAGGATCACAGAGCTAATCAGTAAGCCCAGTGAACTGCGCCAGATTCCACACTGTTTACCCTTACAGGACACTGCCTTCCAGAACAAAACTTCTGAAGTTGAAAGCGTCAGATTTAGTCACTGTGAATGAATTTGAAATGAAATAATGTTTCCTCGATACACTGGAAACTCTTAAAAATATTTCAAGTAGATTGATTTAACATTTTGACATAGATATTTTTATATTTTGTAAAAAAAATTTTTTAAACTCTTTTTCTATGCTTAGAAAGATCAAAGATGGATTTTAACATAATACTTTTGAAACACTGAAAATCAAAAAAAACACAAAAACTTGTCATTTAAGAAGCTGGGATTCAATTTCAACTCTATTAGTTTTAACTTCTGTGAACCTCGATTACCTTGTCATTAAAATGGGCATAATGAATCCTTTCCTAATAGAAAGATTCTAAGAAAGAACTGATTTGACATTTGTGCTCTGAACTAGGCAACTAATATGAAAGCCAATCCAACCATGTGTGGAGAGAGTGCGTTAAAAATTTTACAACATATAGGTACCTCATTTTAAACTCACATTTAAGAGGCTTAAAAGTCAAAAGTGCTAAATAACTTAAGGCTAGCATTTGGAACTTGAATGCAGAAATTTAGGTTACAAGGTTAGTTTTTCTTGAAAAAAGTTTGATCCTTATTGTTTTCTTCCTGTTTTCCCTTCTCTTTCCACATAATATATGAAAACTAAATTTTTAAAAAATAATATATTATTACCATTTAATTCAATAAATATATTTGACCTATTTTTTAAAAGACTTACATTAAAGGAGACATATTTTAAATAGGCTATGTTCTCCAATTCACTGTTTCTGACATGAATACCATTTTAAAAGTTTTTATGTACATTTGTTTTCAAGTTTAAGAAGGGTTTGCCCTCCATCTCTCTCATGCACTCACACAGACACTTAGCGGCAACAAATTAATGAAAAAGAAGATAATTCTCAGCTACTCTGTTATTAGCCATTGGATTATTTTTAAATGATCAACAATTTTTTTTCTTAAAAAATTAAGAGAAATGTATAGAGAAAAATCTAGAATGTCATTCAAGTCTCCTATCATACAAATTTCTGTTTTGTGTCTATCCCTTTTAACTTAAAGATTGTTCTTTACTCCAAGCACAATAAAGAAAAGGTCTAGAAAAACAGAAAATGAAAATTACTAAATAATTTAAATGACCAATACATTTTCCAAATCAAACTAAAACCAAATTGAAATTATTTTTACTTCACTGAAAAACAAGAACACTAGTCTGAAGGACATGGAAATATACTGTATTTTTATCACAGGGAAAACAAGTTTTTCCTTAAATTTAATGATCTTTTCTAAAGCAAGGCAGTCTTTAGACTTCTGTATCACTGCAGCATCTCCTTTTACAAGAATGCATCTACACTTTTGTAAATGACTGAGTTCTTTCATCTGGCTGGACACAGCTGGCAAGTGGCATAATGGGAAAGGGAAATGAAAGTTTTTTCTTTTTCTCCTGAAAAACCAAGAAATGTATAAATCATATTGAAACTGAAGCATTTGTTGCTTGTATTACTGTGCAAAATACACATCTTAATACACACAGTGTTTTCTACTATTTTATGAAGAAATGATATTATAGCATATTTTAATTTAAAAACTCTATGATGAGTGGTTTCCTTAACACTATTTGAGTAAATATAGTGTTACTATAATGTTAAATATGCACATATTTAACTTGAAAAATTAAACCAAACTAATTCTAAAACAGAAAGTTTAAAGTGCTCAAACCAATAAAATATATTGAGTAAAATATGTACATTTCGTTTATGGAGAAAAGTCTCAAATAGTTGTCAGGCAGCAGGCCAGCAAGTTTTCTTATGAAAACCCTGAAACACATATGAAAGCTGGAAGGAACTCTGAGCTCAACTAAAACTCTCGTTTTGTACATGAGGACACTGGTGCCCTGAGAAATGATTGGTCCACAGTTACTCAAGCAGGAAAGCTGGGCTATCTCTCTCCTCACTTCAGGGACAAGCTGGTCTCCTCAGCTGTGCCAAGGCAAGGGAGGGAAACCAGTAGAATTGAAGGAAGAATCTAAAGAAGCAATTAAAAAACGGAACTCTTTCTCTTTTTATTTTCTAATTTTGTCTCACCTTTAACTTAAATATCAGGTGAAAACAAATAGATAGCCATAATTTTTCCACTGCACACATGATAAACTTGTGGTGAGAAAAGTTGAGCAATTCCGCAGTATTTACATCGCAGAGGCTTCCATTGTAGTTTTTATTTGAATTTGTAGACATTTTCAATCAGTGTGTGTAAATATGTATATGTAGCTATACAAATGCTAACGTAGCTGTTTCCCACTTGTCACATCTTGAAAATCATTCCAGACTGTTCATGTAGATCTTGCTTATTCTTTTAAATAGCGATATGATATTCTAGTCTATGGATTTAAAATAATGAACTCAACAACTCATCTATTATTAGTTTAGGTAGTTTCTGAGTTTTTATATTACAAAGAAGGCAAAAATAAACATTATTTGACATGTTCTTAGACTAAAATTTACTAGAGTCAAAGAATGTGTAAAATATTGAACGTTAAGTATCTTTATTTCAGATATCAAATTTTGACCAGTTTAGGGAAGATCCCCTGAAGAAGGGAATGGCAACCCACTCCAGTACTCCTGCCTGGAAAATTCCATAGGCAGAGGAGCCTGGTGGGCTACAGTCCATAAGGTCTCGAAGAGTTGGACATGATTGAAGTTACAGCACACAAGCACAGGTACATACTAACCCTCTATGTCTATATCTGAACCCATGTAAATACCTCCTCACACCAAACTAACCCTCGACTCCACCTGCCACCTCAAAGGAAAAGAATATTCTTAAAACTCTCAAAGATCCTTTAGTATATTTAAATCATGTATAAGCTTCTGTTTTGAACAAAATCTTTTTGTGTGTGTTTGAAGCAGTAAGTAGGTAATGATTTTCATCATGTAGAAAGGATGTCTGTTATATTTATTTCTATGTTAATTATGAATCTAAAACACAAAAGCTAATAATAAGAAAAGAATCGAGCAGGAATTTTAATGAAAAATTTTATGCAAATTCACCAGCCACTAGAAAGGAAAAACTAAAACAAAAAAACTTCAAGTTTGATAAGAGGAAACACCATCAAAGTCTCATTACCAATCTTAATTTTTCCATCTTCTCCTTACAAATGCAAGAAAGAGAAGAAAAGGAGACAGGAAGGAAGGAACTATGGATGGACAGGAAAGGATGGAGGGTATGAATAAAACAAGCTTTATTTACTAATATATTGACTAAGGCTGTTATTTTCATGCTTCTTTACTGTATGTAAATAAATGTACAAAGCATCCAAGAAAGGATTTTAATTTTGAAAATACTGGGGTATTTATTTACACACTAGTATATTAAGAATTATATATTCCATAATAGACTTATGTGTGTTTTGTGTCATGTTATTTTTAGGTTTATCTGAAGCTACAAACCTTGCTCCCTACTCTCCACACTTGAGATGTTAACTGTAAATCAACACCCAAGGAGATGCCAGCAAGAATGCTCTGACCCAGGGAAGATCCTACCAGCAGATACTCAATGGACAATCAATTCACCAAAAAACATTCTTCTTCTGAGGATTTCTCCAACTTAGTTATTAACACATGTTCAGTTATTCTCTAAAGAAACCAGAACTGGAGCAGAGGAGATATTAAAGTGAAATATTACAGAAAGCCTAAAACAATGATTGGCACTTAGGAAAAAGACACTCGTCACATTAAAGTCTCCAGATACAATGAGCTCAAAGCATGTCCCTTTACTGTCTGAAGGGGTGCTACAGCCATGGGCATGTGCATGTCAGCCTCAGAGGAGAGAAATGGGGGGAGGACACATGGTCTTTCCTGGGGAGCCATAGTCCGCCTGTAGAGAAATTGCCCAAAACCCAGGGACTTGTTTCTGTTTTCCCTTGACAATGAGGGTATTTTGGAGGTGAAATTACATAAATTTGCATAACTGAATACAGGCAAACTTTTAAGGGAAGTAGAAGAAATAAAGGATGGGAAAGGTGGAAGAATAAAAGAGTTTAATGCTAATGAGTCACTATTAACCTATCATGGTGAAGCACAGAATCTGGAAAGGAAAAAGGCATCCTACAAGCATTCCAAGATCTTCATCTTAAAGCAGAGGAAATTGAGGCCTCCAAAGTTGAAGAAATTTGCCTTAACTCACACAGTTCTTCTGAGCCACTTTGGGATATCAGTTTCATGACACAAAGGACATTCCTGCCATATGATACTGCATCAGTGGTCAAGCCCATCACAGTTTAGGAAACATTCTTGCTTGTACCAACCGCCTACTGGCATCTGGGGTTGCTGTCAAAGTTCTTGAAGGACTCTTGTTTTTTGGAACTCTCATGGTTCCAAGTTCAAGTGATGATGGAGAAACTACCAATGCACTAATTTAATTCACCATCTCAAACCTGTACAACAGCTTAATCAACCAATGGAAAAACTCTGGCTCCCTTAACCGTTATATTTTTTACGGATATCACTACAAATATATTATCCACATCTTGACATGTGGAAAGCATATAGTAATTTTTAAAATAAAAGTCTGACACTCACATTTTTATATACAAATAGAATTTTTAAAATTCCCAAATAAGAATGCTATAAAAAGTTTGATCAAAAAAAGACTGTAAGAAATAATCCAATACAACCAGTTTCATTTATAGGTGATGAAACTGGGATCAAGAGTAAGCAAGTGCTTCCCAACTAGTTAGAGCCTGAATAAGGGTGCGCACTGGTCCCGTCTCTATCTGCTGCTCTTTCTCTTGTGCTCCATGCAATCTCTTTCCAGGCACAAATTAAATCATCTAGATACCTAAGTGATTCTTGGAAACGTATAACTGCCTTGATTATACACTAGAATGTTGACACATTTCATTGCACTCTTCATTCAAATCTCTAACATGCCTGAAATATAGTAGTTATTGTCACTTTGGGTTATACATGGGCTTCCCTGATAGCTCAGTTGGTAAAGAATCTGCTTGAAGGAGACCCTGGTTTGATTCCTGGGTCGGGAAGATCTGCTGGAGAAGGATAGGCTACCCACTCCAGTATTCTTGGGCTTCCCTTGTGGCTCAGCTGGTAAAGAATCTGCCTGCAATGCAGGAGACCTGGGTTCGATCTCTGGGTTGGGAAAATCCCCTGGAGAAGGGAAAGGCTACCCACTCCAGTATTCTGGCCTGGAGAAATCCATTCTACATCCCTTTTCCCCCATTTCTCCCCCAAACTTCTGTATCATCACTTTAAAGATTGCTAATATACCAACTGACTCATTGCTTATATACCAGATGGCATAATAGTAAAGAATCTGCCTGCCAATGCAGGAGATGCAAAAGACATGGGTTTGATCTCTGGGTTGGGAAGACACCCTGGAGTAGCCAATGGCAACCCATTCCAATATTCTTGTCTGGAAACTGGCATGGACAGAAGAACCTGGCGGGCTACAGTCCATGGAGTTGCAAATAGTCGGACATGACACACACACAGTACACTAAGCGTGCATCAGTAAGTTACCTACCTCCTTCGATAAATTACCTGCTACCAGTCAATGTGAGTTAGACCACTTAGAACACCTAATAGGTTTTATATTTAGATGTTCTGAAGTCTATTCTGATTCTCACTTTTTGATACTTCTCTTTAATATAATGAAGATATTTTGGTCTTGCTTGGGATTAGTTTACTGCTTAATGTATTCCTTCCAATACCATGTTCTGTGAGTCAACATGCAGCTTCCCCTATGACTGGAGCCTGGTTAACAAATTCAACTTTGGAAGATTAATTCCTGGTCAAAGGCATTTCCCAGGCGGTACCATCTCACTTTGAGGAAACTTACTTTTGCATCTGTTTTGGGGTAACAGTTTCCTTTGACTGAAAAGAACATCAGTCAGTGTTCAAAATGCCCTCCTAACTAGATTACACGTCAGGTTGGACTTTAACATCAAAAACTTTTTTTCAAAAACAGTTGAAAATACCATATTTGAAATTTATTTAAATTATAATATATGAAGGGTAGTAAATTCTCAGCAAACATTTTAAGTAGGTATTAATTGAGAACGACAATGGGGAACTTTGTGCTGAACATCATGTAAGGCATTACAAAATGTACTGGGGCAATTATTTTTCCTAAGTTGATGTCTGCTCCTGACACATCTTGGAGTTTTCCATCCTTGCCCTAAGTAACTTGATTCAAGAGTTTCGCCCAGTTAATTGGCCGACATATATATAGTCACCACTGATTTTGTCTCTTGTTCAACAGAGTTCACTGTGAAACCAGACAGCTTACAGAGTCAGGTGAAAAACCTTATAAAGAGGATACAGACTTTGGAGTTGCAACTTGTTAACTTTGGGCTTCTACTTCATACACAAAGCAACTTCATTATATTAGAGAAAATGTCAATCAAAACATAACTACTGACATTCGTCTTTGTTTCACCAGCCAGTAATAAAAGATAAAGCAGAGGAAATGGAGGAGCGGCAGTTAGGCATTTGCAACACACAAAGTCCTTGTTTTCCCTCTAGGCACTGCAGAAAAGCAATTGTCCATTCACAGCACATCCTCTGCATTTCAGGGCTAATATTTTTGCAGTTCTTAACTTGGTACATTACACTCTTAGTTAATTTCATAATTTTTTGAAATGCACGATGTGTTTCACACCTTGCTTAATCTTACTGCTAACATGACCCAGTTTTAAAAATTTCTCTTAATGTTGAGAATAGAAACCTTTGAAAAAAATCAAGAAATTTTGGAAACAGAGTAATGGTTTCAAACAATCCTGTCTTACTTGTTATTGCATAACTTTGAGAAGGATAATAAGGAAATCCATATTAACTGTATATTATTTGAATTGCTCTTACAATAATTGACTCTAGATAGGAATGATTTTTAGCAGAAGTTCTCCTCAACCTACAATAATATTGTGCCATTGAAAACAACATTACCCTGGGTTTAATTGCCCTGCTTGCTGCAACATTTAGTGGTTTATGTATACAAATACATATGCCTGCTTTCAGGGGCAAAGAGGTTTAGTCTAACATTTTAATAGTTACTCTAGCCAAACACATGAAGAACAGAACCTAAGGTGGTTAATTAGTTCCCAGGATCAATCACTCAAGTCCATAATTAAATATCTCACTCTGCTTTCAACTATTGTAGGAGAAGACAATTAGCAAATTTGCAGTGCTAATAAAAAAGTTTTATTCTCCTTTATAAATAACGAGATCTAAGTCATTTGATCATATAAATCAGTGCCTGGATCTCCTCTGTTGACTTCCAAACCCAGAACATGTTTAAAAATGCAACAAATGGATAAATTGCATTTTCCTCAAGAGTTTATATTTCGGACACATCTTCCATAGGTTTTTTTTTTACCTTCAGTCTCATTATTAGCTTCTTTCTCCCTTCCTACTAATTTCTTCATCCTCTATCAACCAACATAACAAACTCAAGAGAAAAAGGGAATTTCTTTTTCCCTGTTCCACAACCCTCACCAATCTCTTTACCAGTATTTTCCTGTCCTGTTTCACCAAAAAGAAAAACTGACTCAACTCTAAGATTTACATTGGGAGAAGAAATATTGCATTCATTAAAAAAAAAAAAAAAAACCAAAGAAAAAAAACAACCCTCTCTGGAGGAGCTCAAAGAGCAGTGAAAAGGCCAGAGTGTCTCATTAGGCTGCTTGGAATGAAACAGTTAATTCAGGGTAAGTGATAATGTTTAGTCAGTTCGCCTAGAAAAAGGAAGGAAATTCAAAAGCTGGTTGCTGTAGTAACAATCACAGACCAAAAAATATATACATACAGCTTCATTTAAAATAAAACTCCTGCCATCTCTCTCCTGGGATTCTCTCAAGAAAAATGAGTTGCCGCTGAAATCTGTCGTACCTACCTCAACCATTAAACAAGACATTTAACCATAGTGGCAGTTCTGTGACCTCTGAATGCCGTGAAATCTCTGAGCGCTGCCGCTTGTTCATGAAGACTTGTGCTGCGGAATCCAGCAACTTCATCCAGGATTACAAATATAATTAAGAAAAAATAAGGAAAAAAAAAAGAAAAAGAAAGAAAAACAAAAGCACACAGAGAGATCGGGAAGGAAGAAAGAAGGTAGAAAGAGATTCTCTGTGGGTGAGGACACCACGTTTCTCCCAGCAAGCGCTGGGATGGAGCTGAGGCTGCTGCAGCGCCCAGACCCACCAACTGGCTGGGGAAGCAGGCAGCCGGCCTGCTGGGCTGGGAGGTGCTGTCAGTCGCCACAGGCAAGGAAAAGCAGAGACCAATCGGCTTCAACGCTGGCAGCTTACTGGAGTGGAGCCTTTTCTGTTTATGTTTCCTCGTTTCAAGAGTGACGTCAAAGGGTTTAGTTTTTCCTCTGCATGTGCTATTAATTTTAAAGTGCTGTGCTATGGCAAGAATGCGTGTGTGTGCCTGTGGTGAGCCTGGGCACCCCACTCTTAGGAGAACCCAAGACACATTTTCTATTTTCAGGAATAAATTTTAACAATTTAAAATACCTTGTGGCGAGGTGTATCTAAAAACAAAACAAGACGAGAAACACTGAGCTTGATGAGAGCGGCAAAGATTTCTGTTTTCCTCCAATGCGTGTGTATGTACCTTTCCCCACTGGCCAGCTGTTGCTTGTTTTTGAACTCATCCGTTTTTACCCTTCCCTCAAAGAGTTGTTAATCTTGATCGCCGTGGAGGCAGACTTGCGCCAATGTGCTGGTGAACGATATTCTGTGTAGTGAAGTACAGAAATTATGTGTATGCTGCTGGTCTCTGCTTTTCTCTCTTTCCTCCAGCTTTTGTGGTGAAGCATCAAGATGATTCATGCCAGGGAGATCCCTTCTGCAACTCCCCACAGGGACTCATTCAAGAAGCAGGACACGGGGATGCCACACAAGCATGCCGGGGGCTTCAGCATGTTCTCGCCCAAACTGTGTGAAGGTACAGTTATTTAGGGAGACTTCCTCTACCAGGGCCCCCAGCTCATCCCTGTATTTCTCTTCCCACTCTGGAAAATCACGGTGGTGGCCATCTGTTGTTTCTGTCTCCCCCATATCCTCTCCCTTCTCCGCCCCCCTCCCTGCCCCATTCTTCTCTTCCCCACCCCCGCCCCCACTTTGG
>SJXQ01002041.1:144886-156061 GCA_006408695.1 Aepyceros melampus | reverse complement strand
TTCATGTCAATGTATAGCAAAACGAATACAGTATTGTAAAGCAAAACAAACTAAAAAATAAAAATTAATAAAAAAAAACAAAAGAATTAAAATCACTATCTGAAAACAATATATGTTCTCATGTCCATTGCAACACTATTCACAGTAGCACAGATATGTAAACAACCAAAGTATTCATCATGGATGAATAGATAAACAACTTGTGTGAGATATCTACATAAGGATATCTCTATATATGTATGTTTATACATATATATTTACGGAATTAGATACATATATTAAATGAAATATTGTTCATGGGATTCTCGAGGCAAGAATACTGCAGTGGTTTCCCATTCCCTCCTCCAGTGGACCACGTTTTATCAGAACTCTTCTCTATGATCCATCTATCTTGGGTGGCCTTGAATGGCATGGCTCATAGTTTCACTCAGTTGTACAAGTCCCTTCACAGTGACAAATCTGTGATCCATGAAGAAGGGCTATAACAAAGAATATTCAAAATACCACACAACTGCACTCATTTCACATGCTAGTAAGGTTATGCTCAAAATCTTTCAAACTAGGCTTCAACAGTACCTGAACCAAGAACTTCCAGATGTACAAGCTAGGTTTAGAAAGGGCAGAGGAACCAGAGATCAAATTGCCAACATTCATTGGATCATAGAGAAGGCAAGGGAATTCCAGAAAAAAAAAACATCTTTTTCAACTTCATTGACTATGAGAAAGCCTTTGACTGTGTAGATCAAACAAACTGTGGAAAGTTTTAAAGAGATGGGAATAGTAGACCACCTCATCTGTCTCCTGAGAAACCTGCATTCAGGTCAAGAAGCAACAGTTAGAACCAAACATGGAACAACTGACAGGTTCAAAATTGGAAAGGAGTACAAGGCTGTATATTGTTACCCTGCTTATTTACCTTGTATGCAGAGTACATCATATGAAACGCTGGGCTGGATGAATCACAAGCTGGAATCAAGATTGCCAAGAGAAATATTAACCTTAGATATGCAGATGTGTGTGTTGTCACTCAGTCATGTCTGACTGCAACCCCATGGACTGTAGCCTCTGTCCTTGGAATTCTGCAGGCTAGAATACTGGGCTGGGTTGCCATTTCCTTCTTCAGGGGATCTTCCTGACCCAGAGATATAACCTGAGTCTCCTACACTGCAGGCATATTCTTCACCATCTAAGCTTCTAGGGAAGCTCAGACATGCAGATGACACCACTCTAATAGCAGAAAGTAGAGAGGAACTAGAGTCTGTTGATGAGAGTGAAAGAAGAGAATGAACAAGCCAACTTGAAACTCAACATGAAAGAAACTAACCATGGCACTTGGCCCCATCACCTCATGGCGAACAGAAGGGGAAACAGTAGAAGCAGTGACAGATTTTCTTTTGGGGCGGGGAGGAGGGGCGGCTTCAAAATGACTGCAGATGGTGCCTGCAGCCATAAAAGTAAAACACCCTTGTACCTTGGAAGGAAATCTATGACAAACCTAGAGAGCATATCTAAAAGCAGAGACATCACTTTGCGGACAAAGGCCATATAGCAAAAGCTATGGTCTTCCCAGCAGTCACTTATTGGGGTCACTCAGTGAGAGTTGGACCATAAAGAAGACTGAGCACTGAAGAATTGATGTTTTCAGATTGTGGTGCTGGAGAACATCACTAAGAGTCCCAAGCATCCCTTGGACATCAGTGAAGTCAAAGCAGACAATCCTAAAGGAAAACAACCCTGAATATTCATTGGAAGGACTGATGCTAAAACTGAAGCTCCAATACTTTGCCCACAGGGTGTGAAGAGCTGACTCACTGGAAAAGACCCTGATGCTGGGGAAGATTGAGGGAAGGAGGAGAAGGGGACATCAGAAGATGAGATGGTTAGATAGCATCACCAACTCAGTGGATATGAATTTGAGCAAACTCTGGGACATAGTGAAGGACAGTGGAGCCTGCAATCCATGAAGTTGCAAAGAGTCAGACATGACTTAGCGGCTGAGCAACATAAATAGTGCAATGTTATTCAGCTTTTAGAGAAAGGAGATCTGCCATTTGTGACAACAAGGGTAAATTTGGAGGAGGTTATGCTAAATGAAATATACCAAACACAGAAATACAAATACTATACGATCTCACTTATATGGGGATCTAAAGAAGTCACACTCACACAACCAGAGTCTCACTTATATGGGGATCTAAAGAAGTCACACTCACACAACCAGAATCTCACTTATATGGGGAATCTAAAGAAGTCACACTCACACAACCAGAATCTCACTTATATGGGGAATCTAAAGAAGTCACACTCACACAACCAGAATCTCACTTATATGGGGAATCTAAAGAAGTCACACTCACACAACCAGAATCTCACTTATATGGGGAATCTAAAGAAGTCACACTCACACAACCAGAATCTCACTTATATGGGGAATCTAAAGAAGTCACACTCACACAACCAGAATCTCACTTATATGGGGATCTAAAGAAGTCACACTCACACAACCAGAATCTCACTTATATGGGGATCTAAAGAAGTCACACTCACACAACCAGAATCTCACTTATATGGGGAATCTAAAGAAGTCACACTCACTCAACCAGAATCTCACTTATATGGGAATCTAAAGAAGTCACACTCACACAACCAGAGTCAAATGTTCGCTGTGAGGAGCAAGGGTGTTGGAGAAATAGATGCTGTTCAAAGTGCACAAAGTTTTGATTATAAGGTGACTGTCTTCTTGGGATTTAATGTACAGTATAGTGATTATAATAATACCATAATGTACACTTACAGTTCTCTAAGAGTGTATGTAGATGTTGTGTTCTCTGCAGAAAAAAAAAAGTTACCAGATGGGGTTATTTACTTTGATTGTGGTAAGCACTTCTCAGTGTAATTAAATCATCACATCTGTACATCTTTAAAAAATTATATCACATTACTTTAATATACATAATTTTTAATTTGCCAATGTTACCTCAATAAAATTGGAAAAAAGTTATAATAATGATATATTTTATGGTATGTGTTTTATTTTACCACCATAACCAAGCAAATAAACGAAATGTAAACAGCAAGTAGTATGCAATTTGATATATGATGAAAATCGCACTTCACTTCTGTGATCTTCCTCTTCAAAATACAACTTCAGTATAATCATGGTAAAATGACAGAAAAATATCAATTGATGGACATTCTATAAAACACTTGAACAACACTCCTTAAATTTTCAAGGTCATCAATGATAAAGTATGAGAAATTGTCATAGATAAGAAGTAGCTTAAGGAGACATAAAGTTTTTAATATAATTTAGTATCCTAGATGGGATTTTGCGGAAAAAAGAAAAAAGAAAAAGAAAGAAAGAAAAGAATAGTGGATAAAAGCTGAGGAAATTTTAAGTATGAACTTTAATTAATACAAATGTATTAATAATGGTTCATTAAGCTTGTCAAATAGCCATACTAATAATGCAGGCTGTAAAAATGGAGAATACTGGATATGGGGTATATGGGAACTCGGAACATTATATTGAAAACTTTTCTGAAAATCTGACCCTATTCTTAAGTAGTCTTCAAAAATATTTTTTTATTTTAATATAGAATTGTAAATATACAGAATATGTGTATGTGTTAGTCCTTCGGTCATGTCTGACTCTTTCTGACTCCATGGACTGTAGCCCACCAGGCTCCTCTGTCTATAGAATTCTCCAGGCAAGAATACTGGAGTTCCATTCCCTTCCCCAAAATAAATAGAATACTCAACATTAAGTATGTTGAATTAGTACTTGAAATCTGCCTACTGAATTTATTCAAATTGGCTCAACCATATTGGAAAATTATTTCACAGATTTTATGATTCAGCAGTTCCTCCCTTACAGACTAACAGAAAAATATATGTACCCAAAAGGCATGTGCAAAATTACTTATAGAAGCATTATTCATGTTAGAAAATGAAGCAACCCATGTGCCTATCTACAATAGAATAGATAAGTTGTGACATATTCACATGAAACATTTTTACTAAACTATGGAAATTAACTTGTTGTTAAACACAGCTAGGTTGAAAATTACAAATCTAATGTTGAATTAAAAATATCAGATGTTAAAAAGCTAATTCTTATCAAGATAAAAACATAAATATTCATAGTTAATCTATGTCGTTTATATCAGAACAGTGGTTATCCTTGAGGAACGTAAGATCAACGAATGGAATGCAAGGAAGTTCTGTTGTTGATGTTCAGTAGCTAAGTCATGTCTGACTCTTTGCAACCCCATGGACTGTGGGACACTGGGCTTCCCTGTTCTCTACTATCTCCCAGAGTGGAAGTTCTAGATATTGGTAATATTGTTTATGTAGTGGTGACAAGTTGGATTTGTTTACCTGGTGAAAACTATATCAAGCAATGATAGAGAACTTGTCAAAGTATCTGAATACATACATACTCAAGAAACCTGGCATTCTAGTCTTCCGAAGGAGAAAATCTCCCACCCTTGATACCAAATCCATGAATGACAGCATGAAGGATACTTATTGGCCAGTGTTGTTTTGCCATAAAAAATAGTAAACAAGCCAGCAATATGAATTTGTGTATACCAAAAAAAGTTTAGTCGCTCAGTCATGTTCAACTCTTTGTGACTCCGTGGACTGTAGCCTACCAGGCTCCTCCATCCATGGGATTTTCCAGGCAAGAATACTGGAGTGGGTTGCCACTTCCTTCTCCAGAGGATCTTCCTGACCCAGGGATCAAAGCCAGGTCTCCTATATTGTAGGCATATACTTTACACTCTGAGCCACCAGGGAAGCATGTACACAAAATATATACCTAATATTTATATAAATAACATGAATACGTCATGTATACATTTTTGTTTTGTTTTTATTTTTTTAACTTTCTAATTAATTAATTTTAATTGGAGGCTAATTACTTTATAATAAGTACCATACATTCACATGAATCGGCCACAGGTGTACATGTGTTCCCCATCCTGACCCTCCTTCCCACATCCCTCCCCATCTCATCCCACAGGTTCATCCCAGTGTACCAGCTGTGAGCACCCTATCTCATGGACAGGACCTGGACTGGCAATCTGTTTCACATATAATAATATACATGTTTCAATGCTATTGTCTCAAATCATCCCACCCTCACCTTCTTCCACAGAGTCAAAAGGTCTTTTCTTTACATCTGTGTCTCTTTTGCTGTCTCACATATAGGGTCATTGTTACCATCTTTCTAAATTCCATTTATATGCATTAATAGACTGTATTGGTTTTTTTCCTTCTGACTTACTTCACTCTGTATAATAGGCTCCAGTTTCATCCACCTCACTAGAACTGATTCAAATGTATTGTTTTTAATAGCTGAGTAATACTCCATTGTGTATGTGTACCACAGCTTTCCTATCCATTCATCTGCCGATAAGACATCTAGGTTGCTTCCATGTCCTGGTTATTGTAAATGGTGCTGTGATGCAGGTACAAGTCTCTTTCAATTCTGGTTCCTCGGTGTGTATGCCCAGCAATGGGATTGCTGGGTCATAAGGCAGTTCTATTTCCAGTTTTTTAAGGAATCTCAACACTGTTCTCCATAGTGGCTGTACTAGTTTGCATTCCCACCAACAGTGTAAGAGGGTTCCCTTTTCTCCACACTCTCTCCAGCATTTATTGTTTGTAGACTTTTTGACGGCAGTGTGAGATGGTACTTCATTGTGGTTTTGATTTGCATTTCTCTGATAATGAGTTGGACTGTGAAGAAGGCTGAGCGCCGAAGAACTGATGCTTTTGAACTGTGGTGTTGGAGAAGACTCTTGAGAGTCCCTTGGACTGCAAGGAGATCCAACCAGTCCATTCTGAAGGAGATCAACCCTGGGATTTCTTTGGAAGGAATGATGCTAAAGCTGAAACTCCAGTACTTTGGCCACTTCATGCGAAGAGTTGACTCACTGGAAAAAGACTCTGATGCTGGGAGGGATTGGGGGCAGGAGGAGAAGGGGACGACAGAGGATGAGATGGCTGAGATGGCATAACTGACCTGATGGACATGAATCTGAGTGAACTCCAAGAGTTGGTGATGGACAGAGGGCCTGGCGTGCTGCGATTCATGGGGTCGCAAAGAGTTGGACGCAACGGAGCGACTGAACTGAACTGAACTGATAATGATCGATGTTGAGCATCTTTTCATGTGTTTGTTTGCCATCTGTATGTCTTCTTTGGAGAAATGTCTGTTCAGTTCTTTGGCCCATTATGTATACATATTTTAAAGATAGTGCTTAAATCAACAGGGGAGGGAGAGAGAGTAAATGTATTTGAAAATGGGTTAACAAATGGTTTTGTGTACTAACATGTATGCCAGACATGGCAAACAGTATTTCAGACAATTCTAAAGACATGGATTTGATGAAATGAAAATTATCTAAAGATATTACCCAGAATACACCTCAGAGTGGGACAAGACTAAAAATAAAGAACTCAGGAGAGATGGGAGGACAAAATGAGATGGCCTAATAGGCAACTTTCCAAAGATAACATATAGAATGAGAGATACTTTATTTAAAGAATTTTTTTGCATAATGTGTTTCACAGCAATCTCTGATGAGTTCGGTTAGCTCAATAACAAAATTGGTTTTCTATATCTTTACAAGTGAAGGGAAGATCCAGGGATGCACTGGTCGAATTGTCTGACTAATGTTAAGAGACAAGCCACACATGTGAGACCTGAGACCCTCCGAGGTGACACTAATGCCTCCAGTACCTTCAAACTAAAGCAAACGCATTGTTTCTATTTGCACTTGGGGAGAGTGTGCTGGGAAATCTTTCAAAGAATTGGATTGGATGATGAAGGAGGCTAATGCTACCATACAGATTTCTATTAAATAAAACATATTTTTACAAGATAGTTTATCTGTTCCTTATAAAATCTCTCAGGTAATAGTGGTATTTTAATAAATCAAATATTAATATATGTTGTTAAACAGCCTTTCTAGTATTTTTATTTTTAATATAACTTGTTCTGTTGCTTTCAGGTAGACTAAGTAAAGAAAATTTACTTTAGTGCTTAATTCACATTTTCCCTCATATTGAACTTGACATTTTCACAGCAAGAAAAAAACATCATTCTATGTGGGAACAAATTTTATGGTACCGTGTCCGACTCTCTGTGACCCCATGGACTGTAGCCTACCAGGCTCCTCGATCCATGGGATTTTCCAAGCAAGAGTACTGGAGTGGGTTGCCATTTCATTCTCCAGGGGATCTTCTCCATCCAGGGATTGAACCCAGGTCTCCTGCATTGTAGGCAGACGCTTTACCATCTGAGCCACCAGGGAAGTTCATATTGAACCAGAGAAAACAAATTCTTATTTTTTTCAGATTGCAAAAGTTATCGTACACAAAATAAAGTATATTTTTGTTTCATTCTGCAAAACTATTACCTACATTAGGATAGGAAAACAAACCTAAGGTAATTTCAGAAGGATGAAGAAAATTAATAAAAGGGCATTTAGTCATCAAGTGTTAAAACTTAAGCTACAGCCTCTCTTTAAAGAACTGGGAATTATCTTAACCAATAGTAAAATGTGGAACCAACCACATAGAGTAACACTGGTCTCACCTGACGACTTTCACTGTTTCAGTTAAGGAGAGAAGCAGCAATATGTGCAGAGTTAATCTCAGGGAGAAGATACACACATCACCAACAACAACATCAGAAATGAAGAAGGATCCATATTTGACGCTAAGATACCAGTGAGGTCAACAGCAGACTCTTTAGTTAGTCCAAAACAGTATTTTGTTCCTTGGATCAAAGGCTTTAAAAAACTATGCTCCCTCTTCATGGAATTTTTTGTAATCCTAGCCATGGTACATTTTTTGGTAAATCAGAAACCGTGTTTTTGTAAATACATTATATGTTAAATGCGCATGTTTTGTGTATGGCGGTGGGGTGGGGAGTGAGGATACCAGTGTAAAAGACTCAAGTGATTCATAGTTAAAAAGCACGTATTACAAATGCATAATAGTATTTGTTAATTTCACATTTTACATTGTCAACAGTAGTATCCACTAGTAGGAACAAGGCAAATTGAAAATGAGCATTTCCAATTATTGTGAATCTTGTTTTCTCTCAGAATTTAATAAGTTTTCAAGAGCAAACAACACACACTATCACACTTTTTTTTTTCTTCTTGAGTTCTCATTTTTGATTCCCCAAAGGTGAGACAGAGGAAGAATTGCTCTTCAGTTGAAAACACAAATATCAGAAAAAAGCATACATCTCCTTCTTAAGAGTCCTTATTCTCTTAGTTCTTGGGAGTGTTTTCATTTGAGTTTTTTGAGCCAACTAATCTTTTGATTAATTAAATATAATATAAAATTAATAATATAAAATAATAATATAAAATTATAAAAATATAACATAAAATTGATAACAAAATATTAAATATAATATAAAATCAGCATTATATTTAATGCTGATTTCCATTTTAGATGAATGAATTTGAAATTACTAACATGTCAGAATAATCTGGCAGGGTAAATGACTTTGGTTACATACATTTAAACTGCTTTTTAATTAAAGCAACACTTAATTGTGATACTCATTAGAACGTGAAGTGAAACAACAGAAAACCTATGAGCTTTCTCAGTTAAACTAAAAGCTTAATAGAGATTTGTTATTAAAATTTTTTTTATACTTTGACATTTCAGGTAAATGCACACATACACTTAATTACATAAATTATTTTTCATTCATTTAGCAAAACTAACAAGTAAACAAGAAAAGTCTCAAAAACTAACAAGTGCTATGAAGAAAAATTAAAGCAGTGTAACCTAGAGGGAAGTGGGTTGACCTTTCAGATTGGGAATAGGAGGTCTCTCTGAGGAACTGACAATGAGCCAAAACCTAATAAGTGAGGGGTAATTTCTTTTGGATTTCTAAAGGAAGAGCATCATAGTACAGAGAATAGAACATACAAAATTCTGATACCAGGGAGCTGACAGCATGTTTAAACGTAAGATCAGAAGCCATGGTGTCTGATGCACACTAAAGATGAAGGTGGTAATAAGTGTGTTTGGAGAGGCAGTCAGGGACTAGATTTAGCTGGGTTTTACAGGCATTAGTAAAGAATTTAGACTCTATTTTAAGTGTGATGGCAAGTGCTAGATAAATCCTGGAGTATGATTGCAGACGAGTTTGGAGGACAACCAAGCCCACTTCCTCAGCTTGGTTAAGGAAAGATAGACTAAGCTGTTAGATAAAAGGTCTAAAGATGAGAAATTCTGTTTATACCTAAAGGTTATATACTATACTCTGGCAAATATATTTCTAAGAATGAAGTGATAACTCTAGCCCAGGCGAATGAACAGAGATAAGTATCCTGAAAGATTGTATGCTGGGCTGCCCCAGCTTCCTGTAGTTATAAGTCCAATTGAAAATCGTTAAACATCCAGGAGGTGTGCTACGACTCCAAGTCTTTCACTGACATTTAAAATTTCAACTTGGCAGATTTCTATGACCCTACAGCTTCTGGTCAAACCTCTCGTATTTTGATTCTCCTCCTTCTACAGTGAATTCTGACTCTACTGACTTCTCTATAAATCATTTAGATACACGAATCTTATTTAATGTGGCTAAATTGCGTCTGTATCTGATCTATTCACCAATATGTACCTGCTATTCACACTCGCTGATACAGTTACCCAGCAAAAAGCCACTGGAGGATATTAAGCTGGCAAGAAACATGATCTGACTTATGTCTTAAAAGACTGTACAATAAATATAATGAAAGCATAAGAATAGAAGTACAGCTGCAAATAAAGGCTTTATTGTAAAATAAAGGCAGGAACTGATGGAGCCTGGATTAAAGTGACAGCGGAGAAAGTACAGATAAGTATTGATCAGATTCAGGACATCTTCTGAAGGTGGAACTAAGTATTTTCTAATGCTAAATACAGAGCATGACCATAACAGAGAGTTATAGGATAACTCTAGGCTTTTTGGCTTGAACAGCTAAGGGAATGATTATAATATTTACTGAAATCTGGTATACCATAGGAGGCATGGTTTTGAGTAATCAAAAGTTTAGTTTGGGGGTATACTATGCTGGAGGTTTCTAGTAAGATCCATGTAGAAATATCAGTAAGTTAATTGGATATGAAATCTTTATTTCAAGGGAAAAGCTGATGCTGTTACCACAAATTTGTGTGTCATCATTTTATGTATAGTAACTAAAATCAAGTGATATGGTTGTGATTATAGAAGGACAGGAGAAAAGATTCTTCATCAGAAAGTTGGAGTGGTCTCCAACTTTTAGAACCAGGAAAAGAATAATCCAGTAAAAATAACTGATAACAATGGCTAGTGAGGTATAAAAACATACACCCAAATATGAGTCTCAGTAACTCAGTGAACAAGTGTTTGAAGAGAGATTGATTATATGCTTCTGCAGACTTAGAATGTCAGACAAGATAAAACAAACTGAGATAAGATAGTGAGTATATGCCATTGAATACCTCAAGATAGAGGTTTGTGGTGACATTGACAACAGAAGCTTCAATAGAGTCAAATTGGGTATTCTTGGGCTTCCCTTGTGGCTCAGCTGAAAAGAATCTGCCTGTAATGTTTGCAGACCTGAGTTCAATCCCTGGGTTGGGAAGATACCCTGGAGAAGGGAAAGGCTACCCATTCTGGCCTGGAGAATTCCAGGGACTGTAAAGTGGCATGGTTGCAGAGTTAGACATGAACAAATGATTTTCACTTTCACTCACTGAGTAAGGATACTGATAAAATTACTCACCCATTAAAAAGAATACATTTGAATCAGTTCTAATGAGGTGGATGAAACTGGAGCCTATTATACAGAGTGAAGTAAGCCAGAAAGAAAAACACCAATACAGTATCAGTTCAGTTCAGTTCAGTCGCGCAGTCATGTCTGACTCTTTGCGACCCCATGAATCGCAGTACGCCAGGCCTCCCTGTCCATCACCAACTCCCGGAGTTCACTCAGACTCACGTCCATTGAGTCTGTGATGCCATCCAGCCATCTCATCTTCGGTCGTCCCTTTCTCCTCCTGCCCCCAATCCCTCCCAGCATCAGGATCTTTTCCAATGAGTCAAATATATATATATATATATATATATATATATATATATATGGAATTTAGAAAGATGGTAGTGATAAC